>PVLD010000795.1:202564-247401 GCA_004027595.1 Dinomys branickii
GGGGGGGGGGGGGGGGGGGGGAGGCTCCGTTCTGGCCAGTTGGTCCCGGGAGGACACTCACAGGCAAGGGTGGAGCTCGCACTGGGCGGGGCCTCAACGAGCTGAGCCACTGTCTCCTGGCGGACCTGGGCTCTTGGAGCCAGGTACACATATCATCACCTCCTCACAGTCCTGCCTGGCGGGGCTTCCGGCTTCACTGGTATGAACACATCAGAGGAGGCTCCCCAAATCTAAGCCACACAACTTCAGTGGTACTTTGAGAGTCCAGCTTCTTCGCTGTGCAGATGAGGGCACTGACGCCCACAGGAGAATGACTTGGAAGCCACTGGGATGCCTTTGGCTCGACTCAGCCTGGACCAGGTCCCTCAACAGTCTGCCATCCCAAAGAGAAGAGGAGCTGCTGAGGGTCCTCTCCCCCTCCCCTATGACTTAGTCCCTTAGCGTTCTGGCTTATAATCACAACCTCAGCCATGAGGAAGGTGAATGGGGCCCTAGCGTCACTGCTCTGTCTCAAGAGCAGCCTTGGGGTAACTGAGAGCTGGACCAGTTCCCCAGAAAGGGGACAGCATAGTGGCAGGAGTGCAAGGGAGATGCTGTGGCCCCTTCTCCCATCAGCAGCAGGCCTGCTGTGGCCAGCACCCTCCTGGAAGGAAGCTAAGCACGAAGGCCAGGGGAGGAAGGCATCCAAGTGGTCCACCAGGGTGCTTCCTTAATGCCAAGCTCTTCATGTACATCTCCTCCTGGAGCAGGAAGATAGGAACAGCAGCTGCACCAGGGCCAGTTAGCAGGAGGACACCTGGGACAGCTGTGGGGCAGGGTCCAGCCCTGCATGACCTCTGGATGTCCCTGCTGTCTGGGTCTGCCTGCCCTTGAGGCTCTCAAGGACCAGAGGGGCCTCTAGCACTGCCCTCTCCCTTGGTACTGAGCATTGGCTGCCTCCTGACACCTCATCCTCCTCATATGCTGTTACTGAACTCTTGTTCTTGAATTTTTTTACAGAGTTTATCCTGTCTTGACAACACTGCATGATCCCTGAAGGCCCTGCTCCACCTACACCTGTCTCTACCTGGAGCCTAGAATGGGCAAACTGATCCCTGCTCCTCCCCACCATGACCACCTGAGCAAGGTCCATCCTGAGTTGGCCTCCTCAGTCCCCCTGCCCTTGTCTGTTGGCCCCAGACTCCTCTCAGACCCTCCCAGCTTCTACAACCCCAAAAACAAAGGATGCTGGGGGTTTACCTATCCAACACCCCCACATCCTGGACTGGGCCTCAAACTCTTCCCTAATATTCCAGAGCCTTCTGAAGAGAATTCATCCCAACTAAGAAATACTGAGCACCTGGGGGAGGTAGGCGGGCCCCAACTCCACACTATACAGATGCCTAGGGCCATGGAGGTCACAGACCAAAGCTGTGCAAGGTCATGGGCCAGAGGGCTTCCTCTCTGCTTCCCACTCCAAAGCCAGGGAAACACAGTGATCATGGGATCTGATTCCAGGTTCCTAGCTGGCTAAGCTACTTGTTAGTTGTGTGGTTTGGGGAGACTCAGCCTGCTTCCTCATTTGTGACAGACTGATGATGAAAGCACCACATATAACGAGGTGTTGTCAGAATTAAGTGAGATAATGCACTTAGAAAAGCACGAGAAAAGTATTCAAGCACTGCCAGCACTCAGTTATCAAATACTGAGCAAGCACTCAATTATCACTCTACTTAACAAACATCTCAGCTGCCTCCTCATTCTCTCCCACCCCTCTGCCTCCCCAAATCACAACCTTTCCCTCTGAGCCCACCTTTATGCCCACCTCCTCCATGAAGCTTTCTTTCTTTTATAAAGAGAATAAAGAAAATAACAACATAGACAAATACAAAACAAAGCAAAAACAATAAAAATGATACAAGGTTTCAAAACAGAATGATAGGAATTAACAGTGGTTTTTGTATTACATATTATTAATATCAAATATTACATATTATCATCAACGAAGTTGCTCAGATTACCAGATGTAAGAATGTAAGACTAATCAAACCATTCAAGAGAATAAAAGATAATTTTAAAAAATTAGAAATGATACAGAGTTTCTCCAAACAAGATGGTAGGAATTCATCAATGGTTGTTATATTACATATTGTTGTCCTCAGATTAGTTGTTCAGATCACCAGATATAAGCATGCAAAACTGGTCAAAAAAATTTAAGCATTAACTATTCCTTTCAATAAACCACCAGACATCAGCACTATAATTATCCCAGCTATCCTCCTATATAAATTTTTCTTTCTTTCTTTTTCTTTCTTTTCCTTCCTTCCTTCCTTCCTTCCTTCCTTCCTTCCTTCCTTCCTTCCTTCCTTCTTTTTCTCCTTTTCCTCATCCTAATTGTTACTTCCTTTGAGCAATTTCTTTCCCTTTCATAATATCTATTATACATTTTGGGTTTTATGTACTCTTTCAGGTCTCACACTAGGGAGATAATATGATGTTTACACATATGGGTTTGATTTATTTCACTTATGAGTATGGTCTCTAGTTGCATCTATTTACCTATAAAAGCCTTGAGCTTATCTTTTTTATAGCTGAATAATACTCCACTATATAAAAATACCACATCTTTTTTATCCATTCCTCAGTTGATGGGCATTTGGGTTCTTTCCAAGATTTAGCTATGACAAATTGTGCTGCTATAAACATGAGTGCACATATATCTCTACGATATGATGTTTTTAATTCTTCTGGGAAAATGCCCAGAAGGGCAATAGCTCCTTCACTCTGGGCACCCTTGGCCACTGCTATCTGTGAACCCCAGTTCTCCACACATTTTACCCCTCCCTCGTATCTCCCCACTTTGAGCTCCCTCTGCCCTGCTTGAACCTCAGTGTAAGCCTCTCCTGTACTCCAATAGCTGTTTGGCCTTAGCTCAGCAAACCTGCATGACTCAAGGGACTCATTCTTTCTTCCCTGGGTCCTGAGGGTAGGTAGGCAGGCCTCGCCTCCAGCCTTCACAAGCCTCTTAGTTTGTTGGCTGGAGGCGAATGAAAACTAACTCACAGCATGCTGGGAAAGGAGACCAATCATGTCCTGCTCTGAACCCACGAGAGCAGTTCAGGTTAAGGCCACAAAGCTCCTCCAAGCCTGGTCGCCCCAGCACCCTGGTCCCTCCTTCTCAGGTGACACCCTGTCTAGTGTCTCTCTGGAGGTAATCAAGGCCCCCAGTCAGCTCACTCACACTCTTACTCTCTCCCCGTCCACCCCACTCTGAAAGAGCTTCCTGATCCCAAGCCAGCTGGTGCAGTGACAGTACTAAGCTGCTTCAGGGAGTCTGTAAGGATGTCCACAGCCTGGAACAGGCTCCACACATCCTGGCCCTCAGCTGGCTGTGCCCTGCAGGTGGTCCAGCCCTGTCTTCAGCACTAAGACACTGGCTGGAAGACAGAGCTGGCTTACCTTTGAAAACAGCATCACTTTGCCTCTCCGATGAGAGCTAACATTGGTAAAGTTAAAACTTTCATGTAAAAGTTCACTTTTCTTGTAGAAATTATAAGATGTAGCAACACTGGCTTACCTTCTCACACTGCAGTTGTCAGCACGAGCTCAGGAGTGCTGACCCTTCAAATGAAGCAGTCAGTCTCCAGTCCTCTGCAGACTCCAGCACTCCTGTATGCCCTCTCCACACACACTGCACACAGCCACACTGACTGTGCCTCACAGCTGCCCTTACACACACATTATCAGCCTGGCTCTTACAGGCACCAAGTTTCAGAGCTCCCCACAGGAGTTAGTAGAGGCAGGCTTAGCGTATGAAAATTAGGGGTGTCCCTGACTAAGAAGTTGGAGATAAAGCAAGAAAGGATTGTCCTCTGGGAGTCACAGTGGGACATCAATACACTATAGTCCAAAATAGAAATGTGCAAAATCATCTCACAGAAGAAAGAAGGTTGCCAGACTAGCAGGACCCAGGCTGGCCTGGGGGAAGGGCCACAGATCTATTGCAGGAAGATGGTGTCATTGAGATGGAATTGGGCAGTGAGAGACCAAAGAAAATAAGCAACCACAGAAAGCAGTGCATAAACAAGCTCTGCCCAGAGACAGGAGTGTTTCACAAAAGGAAGAAGGGCCAGGATGTCCTACAACTCCCCTTAATGGACTTATGCCATTTCAGCCCTGCCAACTAAACTATAAGCTCTTAGAGATAAGGCCATGTCTGTCCTTTCCCCTCATCCTGAAGAGCCAGAGCTAGGCTCACCACATACATTCAGTTCATCTTTGAGAGTGTGATGATGGGTTTCCAGGAAGTGGAAAATGGCCAGCAGGTAACTGATGCTCTGTTCCTACGGCATTGGCAGGCTGGCAGCTGCTGGTCATCGACACAGATGGCGCATTAGAAGTGGAACCAGCTCAGACCGCTTGGCTGTAGGCAGGCCCCTTTTCTGCTGGGTAGCCTTTGCATATCCCAAACAAAGCCCCAAGCCTGCTGGACAGCAACCACAGGAATCCCAAACTCAATACCGTGTCCAGGATACTAAAGTACTGCCTGAATTCTCTATGAACTCCAGGGAGATAAAGAGCCCAGGACTCCTAATTTCTGAGGTGGCCTCCGCACACAGAGGCAGCACCCCCATGGCTGCCTCTGCTGTTTCTGCTCAAAGACAGTTGCCCTTTGACCTTTTCCAAAGCAGGAAAGCAAAATATGTCTACCAGACCACTGGTTTCCAAACCATTTGCTCTAATGCCAGACTTACTTTTCAAAGGAAATAATAACTTGCCACCCTGCAAAACAGAAAAAATGTTGATTCATTTATTGAGCTTTTATTCTATGCTGGGCTCTGTGCTAAATTAACTTAATCTGCAAAATAATCCCATAATGCAGGCACTATTTTTGTTTCCATTGTACAATGTGGAAACTGATTCAGCTAGGTGTTGCCCAAGGCACCTGGCTACTAGGAGGCGAAGTCAGAACTGGAACCCACACAGGATGGCTACTCTGACTAAAGAGAAGTGACATGCCCAGAGCGCCACTCACTCCACACTCCATCTTTTGCCAAATTCCTCTATAAACTACTATACCTCATGGTCCAAGGAGGCCCTTGAGCTAGCCCCAGGCCAAGGCTTTGGCCCCTGCATAGTCTGACAGATAAGCCACTATCCAGTCCGAACTCTCCAGATGGCCAGAGTCATCAAGGAAGCCTAGGATTGGCCCTGGGGCTCATGTTCCTGGAGGCTGCACAGCCCAGTACCCTTTTACCAGTGACCTTTCATAACCCTGTTCTACAGGCAGGCAAAACACGCATCCCTCCCTTTTATAGATGGGACCCTGGTGCAAGACATTCTAGGCATTCTGACTCAAGCCATCAGCCTTTGCAACATTGCAGAATCCCACTGCCTGCGACACAAGGTGACTGTGTGACATTCCCACCAGGTTGATTGTGATGGAGCCAACCTGGAGGGATGAAGAGGAAATGGAGGGGATGAAACAGAAGGTGTTATAAGCCACAAAGACTTTTGGAGAGAAGGCAGGATAGCCAAGCTCTGCAGATGGCAGGCATTTGCAAGCGGCAGCCTTTACTCTGTAGGACTTAAGAGCCCAGAATGGACAAATCTAGAGAGTGAACATGGACTGAAATTTACTAGGATTATGGTAGTTAGGAGACAGAAGGATAATGGGTGACAGCCAGAGTACACGATCCTTTGAGGTGATGAAGGTGACATGTATCTGTGAGCATATGGAAAAGCATTTTGTTGTCTGTTTTATGCAAATTTCATGATATATGAGTTATTTGCTAATACATCCACTGACCAATTAACATACCTATATGGGTTGGCCCTAGGATCACTGCTATAGATTGAGACTTCTGCCTGAGTAGCTTGGAGATCTTTCCACAGAAAACTGTAGTCTAAGAGTCAACGAAGACCAAATGAATAAACATCAGTGAAGAGGCTAAAAGAAAACCACTGAGTCTCAGTTCCCACTGTGTCTGGAACTGTCTGTACCTTCCCTGAAGGCAGTGTGCTGCCTCACCTAAGAGGTGATACTTCTCATGGGACAGCTCTTCCTACCTACTCTCCTGCCTGTCCATCTGTCGGTCTGTTCGTCCGTCTGTCCATCCATCTTTCCACCTACCCACTGACGCACCTATCCTATTTATTTACTTATTTACTTACTTACTTACTTACTTACTTATTTACTTATTTACTTACTGGTTTTAGAAATTAAGCCCAGGGCCTTGTGCAAGCAAGGAAAGCACTCTACTACTGGGTAAAGCCCCAGAGCTTTTATTTCATTCTGAGACAGGGTAATGTTAAGTGATCCAGACTGGTCTGGAACTTGCAATCCTCCTGTCTCATCTGCCTGAGTAGTTAGGATTACAGTGTTAGGTGTTGTTGGGGACACAACAGGAGAGGTACAGAAGAAATGAAGAAGCTGCCTTATCATGAAGCCAGTGTTGCAAGGATCCAGAGGAGCAGCACTGATACGTGAAGGAAACATGGAAAATGTTATTTTTGATTAGTTTGCTCTAATTACAGAAGAATGTAAATGCAACTATTAGATATTAGAACCAGAAGAGACATTAGAAAGCTAAGTTATCAGTTGTTAAAAATCACTATTTATAAGCCACAAAGAAAATAAATGCTGCCAATTAAATCACCCCCATGTCTTCCTGAGGACCCTGCCTGCAGGGTGAGCAGTCACATAGGCTGTGGCTCCTGTCTTTTCTCTTCCAAAAGATCTGACAGTGTCTCCCACCTTGGCTTTTGTGTGCCTGGCAATTCTTGTTACTTTACAAGGAAGTCTGAGATTGCAGTCTGGCCTCCTCCAATGAATACTTGGTTTTCTCTTGGTCTCCATCCTTTTCTGAGCAACAGTAACTTTTGGTGTCATAAAGAAAATCACAGAGAGATCTTTCTAAAGACACATCGAATGACAATCACATGCAGTGTGTGGATAACCTATAACACAGTTCCATCGAGTCTATGGCAGTATGAACAGCATGACCACATCCACACAGGCTCAGGCAATGATGTCACTGTCACATCTGCTATCTGGCCACAATGAGGCTGCCACTCCAGTGGAAGAAGAGGCACCCTGATTTAAGAGCTGTTAGGCTGTGAGAAGAACATGCCTCCCAGGATCCGTAAAACAGAAAGGCCTCCTGTCACAGGAGAGGGTGGGTAAGCATGGAGCTGTGATGTGCCACACCGCAAATCGCAGAGCCTTCCCTAAAACCCTGGTTTCCTGCCAACATGTTTTCTTTCCATTCCCTCAGGTGGCCTCCAGCAGACCAACATCTCTAAGCTGATCTTATATTTCCTTCCTTAAGAAAACATACACTAGCCCAAGAGCCTCCAAGGCAGTGAGAATAACACATCAGTGTATGCATCTTGGCCCAGGAGGCCGTGCAGGCGGGTGATGGGAAGCCCTGTCTCAGTGTCACCTCGGGGGACTAGATTCAATGTGTGTAAGGCTGAGCAGGACCCTTACTTGACAGCTGTCTGGGGCCAGCATTTCTACTCCTGCAGGCCACTTCTCCACAATGCCCTCCGGTGTTTACAGCTGAGGCTGCCAGGTGTTTTCTGGGCTTTCTCCAAAGGAGGGGCCCTCAGGGAGGAAAAGTGTCTTCACCAAGATCATCTATAAGCAGTCAGACAACACCCTCACTGAGCCCAACTTTGGCAATTTCGATGCCTGTTACACACCTCCAAAGGACACGGTCAGTCCTGGGAACACATCTGTTTCCTGGGCTTGGGCTCAAGACAGAGGATAACACATTTTTCTTTTGTGAGACTGGAATTGTAAAGCTGGCCCCTTGACATGAACACAGATTAACACGGTCAGGTCCTTGTTGCTGCCACAAAACCCTTTTTCTTTTCCTAGAGCTGGCTAAAGAATGGGTCTGAGGCTCTGGTGGTGAGGGCAGAGCCCAGTGGGCTGGGTCAAAACCTTAAAGGACTGTGCTCAAGCCAGAAGCCTGTCTGAGCAATACACAGGAGACCAGAAACTTGCGGAAACACTGTGACAGCACGCTAATAGCAAGGAGGGCACCTCTCTGATTTCAGCAGGATTCACAGTCTTACCAGGAACCCAGCTATACAATACATCACACACAAGCTGCATTGGGATTCGTGGTACAGGGGGCCACTCGGGGCTGGTTGGGAATATCAGGGAGCAGAAAGAGAACGGGTTTGTCTGGTACCACCAACGGAGAGGGTGGACTGCAGGGGAAAATCCAGCTTCCTGGTCTGGTATGCAGTGATGAGCCAAGAACAGAGCTGGGGATGCTGAGCTTTCCCTTTTTTCACCCAGAGTCCTTTATCCTGGTTTCTGTCCCTGATGCAAAGAACAACAAACATGTCACTTCCTCTGTGCTGCCAGGCACTGAGCTAGACCTTGGGTGCCAAGATGAGCTAGACATGGGCTCTACCCGAAGGATACCCCTAGGTGGTCACCAGTTATGAAATGACAAGAACGGCATACGAAGTCCTACCCAGAGCTGTGAGACATAGGTACAAGAGTACCACAAGGAGTCAGCACAGTGTAACGAGAGTGGACAAAAACACGGGCTTTGGGAGCTCATTAGCCCTGCTGCGTGACCTCTGTAAGTTCTTTCTTTCTGAGCCTTGTTCCTCTCAGAGCACAGTGTCCCTGTTACTTCCCACATCAGTCCCACCTCCCTGCCACCTGGGATGGGGTTCCTAGAGGCAAATGCTGACAGTGCACACCTATCGTGTGCCTGTGGGGCCAGACACACTACAAGCCTGTTTCATACTGTGTTGCATTTAGTGCTCACAATCCTACATGCTATTACTGTCTCTAACAGTGAGGAAACTGAGGCACAGCATGCTATTAAACCAGTTTGTCAGCAATTCAGTGAGCTGGCCTCTTCTCACCTTGCATACTCACAGTAGATGCCAGCTGCTTGGAGGGTGCCACAGGCTGAAATGCTTTGGGGACACTAGGCTGGTTCAGGGGAAGCCCCAAAGACCCAGTCATGAGCAGTCATGGAGGTCACGCTTAGAGCCTTCCCTGTATGTCACACAGCATCACACTGGAGGTGTCATCCATATGCCCAAGGCATGGGAGTTGTTCTTCCACCCTTAAGGGAGCAGCTGGCCCTGTCCCAAGTTAGAAGACAGAAGCCACCTTCTAATTCTGCCAGGTGTCCATTGGCACAATCAGAGCCCAGCGGAGCAACATGAGCTGCCAGGGAGAGGACAGCCCAGTAGGCCCGGAAATGGCATCAAAGGTTGGCTCCTGCTCCCTTGGTTACAACACTGGCTCTGTGGGCCTGTACCCTCCCAGGCACAGCACTGGTGACAAGGCCGGTATACCCACCCCTGTGAGGTTCTGGTCACTCCCCAGGCCCTGCAAGGACAGCTGGAGTCCACTTCACTGCAGAAAGGCAGGGCAGCTTCCACAGCAGTGGCAGTCTGTGCCTCACTGACCAGGGACCCTGGAATCTACTCAGCTCATATGGGGCAAAGGTGGGAAATGGGACTGCGGGGCTCATTACCTCCCCTGCCCAGGAGGAAGGCTGTGGTCAGGGGAGGGGGAGCACCTGCTTCCTGCATCTTTGTAAGAAGAAAATCCACATGCAGCACTGTCCACACCACAGTGCCATTCGCCATTTCACTTATCTCCCAGCAGCAGATTGCCCTGGTTGGCAAGGAGTGAGGTTCCCAAATTCTGACCGTGAAGCTTTAACCGCAAGAGCTGGAACTGAGGGCTCCCCTCGCCCTTGACATGCCCTACTGCCTCTGTGCTTTGTGCTGGAAGGCAGGAGGGTTTAGGCATTTGTGAGCATCCTTGGAAGGTGCCACCTTAGCTCCAGAGCTGAGAGGTGCCTGCCACACCTTCCCTCCTTGCAATGACACCAGACTGCTAACTTATTCACACTGAAGCTCAAGAACCCTTCTTACACATGAATGGGTAGGAGTTCACAGGACAAGCTGGGTGTTTTTCACTGTTCTCTTGAGGCTTAAAGGCAGCTGCAGTTCAGGGGATGCCTGTGGTGCTGTTTACATTATCAAGCAGAAAGAAGCTGGAACCCTGGTAAGACCCTGGCGCCTTCTACTTTTGCAGCCCCCTCCCTGGCTAGCTGCCTACCATTTCTTGGCTTAGAGCTTAGCACATGGTCCTGGAGGTCTAAGGATGTGGCAGCAGGATTCAGGAGCGAGAGGCATGGCTTGAAGAAGCGATAGAATTGAGTCTGTTAGAGCCTCCATCAGGGATCCTGTTGCAGGTAGGGGTCTGGCCTGGGATTGGCTGCTGGGTCTCTTCATCTGAAACAGCCTAAGTTCTCAGGCTGGAGAAGAGAGAACACTCCAACAAAGCCTCCTTCAGACCAGGTGCTACATCTGCCTGCCAGCATGCAGGCGGCATCCTCAGCCCATATCTACCCAGACAACTCCTATCCATTCCTCAAGTCCCAGCCTGAATGCCCCTACTTTCCCAGGGCTGGTTTTCTACTGAGTAATCTATTGACTGGTCATTTCTTCCCCTACATATCTATCTTTTCTTAGATACGGCAGGGCTGTAAGTCTTCTCCTCCTCCCTTGCTCCTCCCCTTTTTTTTCTTCTTCTTCTCTTCTTCCTCTTCCTCTCCCTCCTTCCTTTTCCTGTGGCCTCATGCAAAACAAGAGAGGAACCACTGGACAGCTATGGAACCAGGGAAGAAGCTAACAAATAGGCAGCAAAGGTCACACTTCTTCACTCGGGGTCTTATCTTGCATTGCACCTGCACTTTTTTCTCCAGCACTTGGACCTTTGCTGCCACCACAGCTCTCCCAGGAGACTGGGAGCTGGGAGCAGGACCCCATGGTGTAGTAGCGGGTTTACCACCTCCAACTGGGAGGTCTGTGAGCAGCAGACACTTGCAGCTGAATCAGTCATAACCATTCCCTCCTTCTTCATTGTTAATCTTCTCTCACAGATGCGGACAATGTACCAGGATAAAAACTACATTTCCCAGCTTCCCTCACAGAGAAGCATGGCCACTGAGATGTACTGGGAAGTTATAGACTGAGAAACTCCTTAAAAGGTTATGGATGTGGATATGATGAACAGAGCTCTGATAGCTCTCTTGAACTTTAAGTTTGAGAATAGAAGTCAAACAGTAAGCATGAGAAAGCAGAAAAAGGGAAAGAGTCTGGGCCTACTATGACCATGGCCTTTGTGCAAATCTTGAGCTGCCATGAGAAAGAAACAAGTGTGTTGTCTAAACCACTGTTATTTGGATTCTCTGTTATATGCTGCGTGATTCTAAAACAATCTTTCATGATTCTTGCTGTAGAACTCCCTCCCTCAAGTGTGGGCTTGACCTAGTGACTTGCTTCTAACAGAATATGAAAAAGTGAGAGGATGTTCTGAGATTAGGTTACAAAATGTCATGACTTCCATCTGATTACTCTCTTGCTTTCTTGGCTTGCACTTTGATGAGGCAGCTGTTGTGGTGAAGAGGCCTACATGGCAAGGAGCTGTAGGCAACCTCTGGCCAAGAGCTAATGAGGAGAAAACCCCTTCATCCAATAGCTGCAAAGAACTGACCCATCAACTGCGCACAAATGTGCTTGGAGGCAGGAGCTATGCGGCTGACTTACCCACCACTTCCTGCAGAACAGCCTCAAGATGCCTTAAAGCAGATTTGTTATACAGCAATCTCTAACCAGCACAATCACCATGTCTAGTCCTAACTGAAACCCTAAGCAAGACTCGCACTCCCCTTTGGCCTCTGTCCCCTACTCAGCACAATGACAATGCTGTACTATCACACTGGATGGTTTCTAAGGTGCTGCCACCTTGAGACTTATATCTTATGACTTATATCTTACGACTTATATCTCCAGGTCATGCACAGGAGAGCCAGATCTCCTGTTCCATTTCTTGAGTAGCCAGGCTCAGGGGTCCCTTTACTCCTATCTGCTTGGTGCTGATTCCTTTCACCTCTCACTTGATGCTTTGAGACAGGGAGGAGAAGCAGGATGGCAAGAACCTTCTCCCTGTGTCTGGCACTGGGCCCAGTACCACTCACTTCAGGGCTACCCCATGATGGCAGATGAGGCCATGGGGCCTAAGAAGCCCTGGTAGCAACTCTTGCTGTTTAGTGAGACAAACCTTTGACCAGGGCTCCTGACGAGGACTTGAGATAGCCAGACTAACACACACAGGCCACAGTTAAGGTTAGCTGGCCACAACGCACAAGGCTTAGCTGAGTCTGTGGCTTCCCTACTTATGACATCGGTACAGGTTGAACTGTGTCCCCTCCAAATTCCTATGTTGAAGCCGTAACCCCCAGTACTTCATAATATAATCTTCTTTGTAAAGAGTCATTACAGTATGATTAATTAAGATGAAGTCATACTCAAGTAAGCTGGGCCCTAATCCAATCTGACTGTGGTCCTTGCAAGCCTATAATCATAGCACTCTGGGAAGCTGAAGCAGGAAGACTGCAAGTTTGAGCCCAGTCTGAACAACTTTCCTTCAAGACTCTGCCTCAAAATGAAAAGGTCTGGGGCTGTGAAGGTAGTTCAGTGCAAAGGCCCTGGGTTTAATCTCCAGTACCATAACTGGGAGGTGGGTGCTTGGGCAGATGTGTACGCAGGAGAACACCATGTGAAGAGGAAGACAGACTAGGAAACTGCCTTCCTAGGAAACTGTATCAGAAGCCAAGAAGCACCAGAAGTTGCCAGCAGCCATCAGAGACCAGGAGAGCACAGAGCAGACTGTCCCCCATGGTGCCCAAAAGGAACCGCCCTGCCGATGCTTTGATCTTCCAGCTTACAGAACTGTAAGGTAACATATTTCAGTTGTTTGAGTCACAAAAGCTATACTCTGTTACACCAGCCTTAGCAAGCAAACACACCATTTGTGTATAACACACACACATACTACGTATGCAACACACACACACACACCTTATACACACTCACCTGGTAATATATTTTCTGCACTGTAAAAGCATACGTCAAAATAGTAACTTTTAAAATAAATATACATAGTCATTGCACCACTCATTCTTTGGGTGAGTATCCTACACACACACACACACACACACACACACATACACACACGCACTTTGGAGCTGACTCATTTTAAGTAGTTAAGTTGGCACTAACCACTATTGTCCCTTCCTGAGCACTGTACCACTTGTCGTCTGGAATTCCGATTCCTGATCTTGGCTGTCTTAGTCCTTCTGCCTGTCAGGACTTGCTGCTGGGCTATGGAGCTGCTACAGCTGACCTACTGGCCAGGGAAGGAGCATTCCCCAGATTGTTTTCCTCTTCCATCCACTGTCCACTGAAGATAAACCCTGGTGAGAGCACAAACTGAGTCAACTTGAGGGCAGGGATGGAGTTGTCTGTGTGCACTTGTGGATTTCTGCCCCCTGGTTCACTGGCAAAGTCAGAGAGTGCACCTGGTGTTTCTACTCGAAGCGGGCAGGGCGGAGCCTGGGATGGTGCAGAGCGGAGTGGCAGCCAGGGAATGCAGCAGTGCTTGCTCATTCCAGAAATGCTCCTCTGGCCTTTCTCAGCTGCTCTGCTTCCGAGCAGCTGCTTCAAAGGGTGCCCTGACCGTAGCCAGGCCAGCTGGAAGTTCCCTGCATGGCAGTGGGGAGCACAGGCCCCTTGGCCCTGACAACTGCGGGATTTTGAGCAAGCAGGACTAACTGCATAATTCATGAGGTTCAACGCAGTAAAAAGTGTGAGCTTTCTTGTTCAAAATTAAGTTTTAAACCAGCGACAGCATAACCGAGGATCAGCCCTCTGCTTGCAGTGCCTGTGCCTCTCCTCAGGGGAGCAGGAGACTCCCCAAGCCCACGTGAAAAGGGCATGATAGAGCACAGCGACATTCTCCACCATGCTAAATACCTGCACAGCATACATTTAGGCAGGTGGGAGGGGAGGGACCTGAGGCACAGGACATATACACTCGCTTCTTCAGCATACATCATTTGACTGATAGAAAAGAATCCCTCAAATTTTTTCTGGAGCTTCTCTCACACAGTATATGACTGAATATGTTAATTGAAAATGTTATTAGCATCCCTTCATCTAGTCCCAGGCCTGCGGGAGGCAAAGACCTCCTCTTGCCTGGTTCCATCATTTATGCCCATCTTAAGTCCTCATTTCAACACCTAGATACAAAAACAGACTTATATATATATATATATATATATATATATATATATATATATATAAAACTCTCTGGGTTGAAGAAGATAGAAATCAGCTCTAAACCTTAAACACTATTATTGATACCAGTAACAATGGCAATAGTAAAGATAATCTTGCTTAGCTGCAGCCAAGTCTTTTCAAAGGTAGCACACAGTGGCCCTTTTTGCTAAGTCTTCCCAGGAGGCCTCACAGTAGCACAGATATCCCTGCTCGCTGTTCCACAGATTCCCGCCAGTTACTGCCTCAGCACTACCAGGCCCTCCCTCCCTCCACCTAGAGCCCTCTGCCAGCTCACAGCCTCCAAATGCTAACAGGGACAAGAGCTGCGTGTCATGGGTGACAATGCCCAGCTCTGCAGCAGGTTCATACCCACTCCTAATCCACTCACTGCACTTGAGCCGTGGCTAATGCTTTTCCTGTGTCCAGTCACCGCATCTGCTCTGGCCCTATGTGGAAACAGGATGCCAGGAGAGCCATTACCAAATCACCCATGGGAAGGCTGGTGCCTGGCAGCTATGTGCTTTACAATAATTTATTCACTGGTATCTAGGCTAACTGGGCAAGGATGAGAACTGCTCCTGAAACCCAGACACCATAGAAGTATTTAAGACAGGAATCCTTTCTGCCTTTACTTCCAGTGTCCATACTGGGAAAGTGTGTTAAAGGCTCTGACCCTACCTCCTCCCAGGTTGTAGAGCTAAGGAGGCATCATTCAACAGCATAAATGACTAACACAGAAGGTTTTAATGGGACTAGGAATATGACACAGAAAGTGAGGTAAGAAGAATCTGGAAGAAAGACTTGTCTTTTTGCAACCTGGAGCTTCTAGGGGTGCTGGTCATTCTCTTCTGGGTCTCTGGCAACCCCACCAGCATGGGCTCCTGGCAGTGTGAGTCCAGGGAAAGATAAAGGACTCAACGTTCTAAAACCCAAATCCGGCCTCTGTCATTAGTTAACTAAGGCTGGTAACCTTAGGCAAGTCCTTGCTCCAGGTCACCCTGGTCACCATCACTGTAGATAGGGGGCGCTGTCCAGTCAGGCTTCTCTTGTAGAGATGTGTGCTCACTCTCTCCACTGCCCCGGGTCAGTGGGTGGGCAGGAAAGGCACAGGCCTGCTCTAGGCAAGCCTTGAGTCCCTGGCAAGATGCAAACAGCCATGCTCAGAGTCAGTGCTCCACCCTTTCTGGCATCCCCCCAGCCTCAGAGCACCAGCCAGGAGTGAATTCCAGACTAAATATGGAGTCCCAGAACCAGCTTCTCCCCACCTGCAGGCCTAGCATCCCAAACCTCTGCAGCCTCGGCCTATCCTGCTGCAGCGTCCACCCACTGGAAATGCTGACTCAGAGACCGCACTCAGGCCCGACCAAGGTCAGGAGGGCTAGCACAACAATGAATGTCCAGAGCCATCAAAAAAAGAGCAGCATTAGGCACTTGCCTCTAAAAAAACCCAGAAGCAAGCCTGGCAGTTCAATAAAACAGAGAATAGAAAACAGTAAAATCCTAGCACGTGTATGAATTTATTTTCCAAAGAAGAACAATGACAAAATGTTAAAAAATAAAATGATACCTCTGGGAAGCAGTTCAACCTCCTAGGCAAGATGTTAAGTCACATCTTTAAAGAAGGCCCACATGGAATGCAGTCTGGTGAAACCATTGTGGAGAACGGTTTGGAGATTCCTCAGCAAACTAGGTCTAGAGGTCCCATTCAACCCAGCTATTCCCCTTCTGAGTATTTTCCCAGAAGATCTGAAAGCATCATATCACCATGATATATGTGCACCCATGTTTATAGCAGCACAATTTGTAATAGCTAAAGTGTGGAAGCAACTCAAATGTCCATCCACAGAGGACTAGATAAAAAAAACTGTGGCATTTTTTTTATTTAAAAAAAAATAAAAGTACAAAAACATATTAACCAACAGACACTAATTAGCATAAAAAATAGTACAATCACAACTAATCTATAGACAAGGTGACATGGTCTCAACAGTGGTTATTGCTTTATCCATTGATATCTTCGTAGTGTAAATATATGAACCCATATACAGACATGCAAATTTAGTCAGACAATTAATCCTCTCAGCAACAGAAAAAACACAAAAACCAAAAATCCAAAGACAAAAAACAAAACAGGCAAACAACAACAACAAAAACAAAACAAAAAAACAAAAAACAAAAAAACCACCAATAGTTGCTGCTTTGCATATTGATATCTTCGAAGTGTGTGTTCAGGATAACACATATAGACATACAAGATTGATCAAATAACCCGTCATCGATTATTCCTTAGCATTAAGTGATATAACACAATAGTAGAACCATGTTAGCCCTCCTGCACATATGTATATTCATATGTACAAACATACATTTTTGTCTCTTTCTTTTCTCCTTTCCCTCATCCCATCTGTTCTTTGTTTTAGAACAGATTTCCTTCATGTCTCTTAGTTTATATTCCCACGCTCGGGTTCTTACACCAGTGATACAATACGTTGCCTGCACATGTATCACTGATTTATTTCACTTATGAGTATGGACTCCAGTTTTGACCACTTTCCTACAAAGTCCCCAAAACTGTCTTTCTTTATAGCTGAATAATATTCCATTATATAAAAATGCAACTGTGGCATTTTTATATAATGGAATATTACTCAGCTATAAAGAAAGACAAATTTGGGGCTTTTGTAGGCAAATGGTCACAATTAGACACCATACTCATAAGAGAAATAAATCACAGGAACATAACCAAGAAACGTATTGTATCACTAGTGTTAAGAACCTGAAAGTGGGAATATAAATTAGGAGGTATGAAGGGAATCTGATCAAAAGTAAAGAGTAAATGGGATGAGGGGCAGGAGAAAAGGAAGAAAAGGACAAATATGTATGTATATATGTATATGCAAGATGGCTAACATGGCTCCACTATTGATGTATGTCACTTTATGATAAAGAACAGTTAATGATTGCTTGTTTGATCAAGATTGTATATGTATATGTGTTTTCCTGAGCAGGCACTTTAAAGTTAACAATATGTAATATAGCAACCATTGTTAATTCCCCTGTCACTGTCTATAATTCAATTTTGACTGTACTGTTCTTGTGCTACTTTGTGTCTCTTTGTTATTGTTTTCAGGGGCTGGGGATATAGCTCAGTGGAATAAGCGCTTGCCTAGCAAGCACAGGGTCCTGAGTTCGATCCCCAGTACCAAAAAAAAAAAAAAAAATTTGTTATTGTTTTCCTTTTTCTTTTTTTACTTTAAAAAAAAAAAAAGAAGGCCCACATGGACAGCACAAAAGTTTCCAACTTAAAACATCAGGAAATGGAACACTAGGGTGACCCAGCATATACCACACCTACATCCCCTCTCTAGCTCCATAAACTTGGGCTATACCTGCCACGTTGCCATAGATTCAAGTGCACACCTCCAAAAGACATGCTGGAGCCCTGGTATCTGTGGGTGACTTTATTTGGAACCTGATGATATAAGCAATTTAGAGTGAGCTCATGCTGGATTAAGGTGGGTACTAATCCAGTGATTGGTGTCCTTAGAAGAGGGTAACTGGGACACAGGCACATACATAGGAGAAGTAAAAAATTAAGTGATGTGGCTACAAGCCATGGAATGCCAAAGCTTGCCAGAAACCACTAGAAGCCAGGAGTGACTCCTGGAACAGCTTCTCCATGAAAGAAACAACTCATGGATACCTTGATTCTGGAGTTCAAGTCTCCAGGGTTGGAAGAACAAACTTCCATTGTTTTAAGTCACCCATGTTGTGGTAATTTGTGATAACAGCCTTAGTAAAAGAACATACAACCACAAAAGACCCTGCCACAAATCCCCAGTGGTGCAACCCTGGCCTTGATTCTTCTCTGCGTCTTGCTCTTGTTTTCTATAAAATTTTAAGTTGGGCTGGAAGCCCTTTCCTGCTTTAACACCCAAGCCAAGGTCTTCTGATCCACTAAGCCCTGGAGGATTATGGAGCTGGTGGGGGTGGAGTGTACATATGGAAAGTCAAGGAAAGGGCCAGTCCACTTGTACACTCAATGGCTAGAATGGACAGAAACAATCAGAGGATAAGTCAAGTTCATCTTTACAAACTTGCATTTACCTCACTATGAATGGGGAGGAATTGACCTTCTAGAAATGGAGCCATGGCTCCAACAGATTCAGTCACAGAACAGATGTTTTCCTTCCTTTAAATTTAAATAAGAGGGAGCACCAACATGGTGGAGTGGTAAACAGCACAGAAAGAGCCTCTCTGAAAGTCATTGTCCAGATGCTGGAATTGAGCAATGTGAGAAAAACACAAAGGAGGGAAGTGGGTCCCCTGGACCCAGGAAGGATCTGAAGTATGAATTGAAGCCCACAGAGAGAGTGAAGAGAGAAACTTCAATGAAGAAGAAGGTAGCCGGTGGCACCTTATCCTTGAAATGGGACACACTGTGCAAGAGGAGCAAGTCAAACCCCTGGACACATAAGTGACTGTAAGTGACCCCAGAGGCTTCTAAGAGAGATAAAGCAGTGGAGGGGAGCAGCAGAAGTGAAGGACTGTACTAGCTGGCCTTCAGTCCTGAGGGCTCAGTCATCCCACACAAGACAGCAACTGGCCAAGAGCCATCTTGCAGAGGGACTAGCAGCTCCCAGCTGAACTCAGGCCCATAGAATGTGTGCTGACAGTTGCAGGCCAAATGAGTCTGGTCTTGGCCAGAAGGTGCAGGCTTGCACTAAGATTATCCACTACCTCTGCCAAAACAGCTACTGCTGGCTTGCTGGGATAATGGATTGGGACACTGTCTCCACATACTGTCTAACAGTGACAACAGAGACATACCTGGAAGTGAATGTTTTTCTTTTTTCTTTTCTCTCTCTTGTTTGTTTTTTGATGTTATTTTTGTTGTTGTGATGGTAGTGGTTTTGTTTTTGCTTTTTTCTCCTTCATTGTTTGATCTTTTTATATGAGTGGGAACATGGTTTGTAGCCTCATTGTGGTTCTTGTTCTTTCTTTTTATCTCTTCCTTTTCTCTTTCCCTCTAGTCTTCTGTGTCAGTTTAATAAAGTTAGCATGACCCTTCTTTGTCCTCCAGCCTTACTTCTAATCTTTTCCTCTTATTCCACTTCTCTATTTTTTCCATAACCTATTTCAAATTTTAACCCCTGAAATTGACATATTAAGGACTTGTATACTGCAAATAATTTCCTGGTTTGTTTTAGATTTTGTTATGTAACCATAAATCTTGTTCATATAGTTAAAGGTGGCAAATTAATAGCTCAGTTTGTCATTTTCTAGCCTGTGTTTGATGCTATTGTCATTGTTGATGGTACCACTATAGCCAAAAGTGGCGTAATTATTTTAAACAGTTGTTCTTCCAAGACTGAGATTGACTAAGGGTCACAGAAAATACTGTGGTATGGTGCAAAAGAACCAGGGGCTGGGCCAAATAGGCAGCAACTTCTCATCCGCCAACAAATTCAAGAGGTAGGATCTTGTGACAGGCTCAAAACACAAAAATCAGCTATACCTGGAAGATATCTTGAAGAACTAGTCATCTTGTAAAGATTCTACATGCTAGTAATAAAGCAACCTACCATAGGCAATTTACAGGCATCACCCTAGGAATTAAACTAAAAAAAAGAAAAGAAAATGATAAGACACTTAAGATGCTACCCGAGACATCCAATTCACCAAAAGCAAACCCAGGGACAATGAAGTGGAACAATCTGAAAGCCACTCACCTGGCCTCTCTGAGGGTAACAATAAAGCAATAAATGAAGCTCTAGAAAAAAATTAAATCAGAAATAATTTCTCAGATAACTGAAGAGATGATGTCCACAATGAAAACCATGCTTACTGACTCTAGAGCGGATACAGACAAAAAATATAGAGGACCTTAAAAATGTTATGGAAGCCATGAATGCTCAGCATAGGAAAGAAATGAAATTCATAAGGCAGATTCAAGCAGATATCCAGAAAAATAAAAATTCCATTGAAAATATCCACAACAGATTAAGCCAATGTGAGGACAGGATTTCAGATACAGAAGATAGGCTTGTGGTTAGCAATTATCAAAAGAAAGAGTTCTTAAAAAATCAGAAACCATGAGAAATCAATACAGCAGCTGCTAGATGAGACAAAGAAGAGTAACTTAAGATTGACTGGAGTCAATGAAACCAGGAGATAGCACAAATGATTTTAAAAAAAAAGCTCTGTGCACAGACATCATGGCAGAAAATTTCCCTGGTAGAGAAAAAGAATTTGACAGATAGGTATGTGAGGCATACAGAACTCCACTTAGATATACTCAAAAAAATCTACAGAAGGCATATCACAGTCAAGATTCCACAAATTCAACACAAAAATAAAATCTTAAAAGCTGTTAGGGAAAAAACACACACAAATCACCAAGGAAAGCTCATCAGAATCATAGCTGACTTCTCAGCACAAACCCTCAAGTCAAGGAGACCTTGGAGTGTAGTATTTCAAATTCTAAAGGAAAACAACCTTTAACCCAGATTGATGGACCCTGCAAAACTATCTTTCAAAACTGATGGAGAAATAAGATATTTCCATGACAAAGACCATCTGGAAATTTATGACCACCAAACCAGCACTCCAAAAAGTTTTGAAGGACATCTAGATAACAAGGACTACAATTCACAAACCCCAACAAAAAGATCCACCAGGCAAGGCAAACAATTAAACAGAGGGAGGGAAAAAAGAGAGGGAGCCAACAATAGGAAAATACCATGACAAAGATAAGTCAATACATATCAGTTATAACTGTCAATGTTAATGGTCTCAATTCACCAATCAAAAGACACAGACTGGCAGAATAAATCAAGAGGCAAGATCCAACAACATGCTGCAAACAAGAAACACATTTAATAAAAACAGAAATTCATAGACTTAAAGTCAAAGGATAGAAAACAATACTCCCTGCAACAAGAACCCAGAAAAAAAAATGGGTAGCTATTCTATTTGCAGACAAAGTGAATTTCAAGCCAAGACTAATTAAGAAAGATTAAAAAGGGTTATTACATCCTTGTAAAGGGAACAATCCAAGAAGAAGAGGTAACAACCATAAATACATATGCAACAAATACCAGTGCACTTAACTACACAAAACAAATATTAATAGGCATGAAAAATCAAATAAGCACTAATACAACTGTATTAGAGGATCTTAATACCACACTGTCACAAAAGACAGATCAAGTAGACAAAAAAATCAACAATTAAATATGAGAACTGTAGCAAACTTTTGAATAAATGGACTTAGTAGATGTCTACAGAGTGTTCTACCCCACAGCAGAATACAAGTTCTCAGCTACACACAAGACATTGTTCAAAACAGACCACATACTACCTCAAAGAACATGCTTAAGTAAATGCAAAGGAATTAAAATTATCCCATGCATATTATTAGACCATAGTGCAGTGAAACTGGAAATCAATGGCAAAAGAAACCACAAGAACTTCATAAACATATGGAAATTATAAAGCACCTTCCTGAACAATGGGTCACACATGAAATTAAAGAAGAAATAAAACATTTTCTACAAGGAAATGATAATGACAATACAACATACTAGAACTTATGGTACACAATGAAAGCAGTCCTAGGAGGGAAATTTATAGTGGTGAATACCCATACTAGGAAAACAGAGCAAGCTCAAATAAACAACTTAATAGTGAGCCTCAAACTTCTACAAGGGGAAGAGCAGGCTAAGCCAAAAGCACAAATGAGGGAGTAAATTATAAATGTCAGAGGAGAAATTAACACATTGGAGATGAAGAAAACAATACAAAAAAAATCAATGAATTAGAGCTGGTTCTTTGAAAGGTTAAATAAGATCAACAAACACTTATCCAAAAAAAAAAAAAAAAGGGAAGAAAAGACTCAAATCCACACAATTAGGAACAAACAAGGTGAAATTACCACAGACACTGCAGAAATCCAAAAGATCCTCTGTTCCTACTTCTAGAACTTACATTCTAACAAGATGGAAAATGCAGAAGAAATAGATTCCTAGACACATATGAATTACCAAAGCTGAATCAAGAAGATACAAAAATCCTAAGTAAACCAATATCAATCAATGAAATCAAAGATGAAATAAAAACTCACTAACAAGGAAAATCCCAGGCCCAGACAGATTCAGTGCTGAATTCTACAAGAAATTTAGAGAAGGCCGAAAGCCACTATTCTCAAACTGTTTAATGAACTTCAAAGGGAAACAATACTCCCAAATTCATTCCTGGAAGCAAGCATGACCCTGATACCAAAACTGGAGAAAGGCCCAATTAAAAAAGAGAATTACAGGCAAATCTCCCTAATGAACATAGATACAAAAATCCTCAAGATGCTGGCAAACAGAATGCAGCAAATCATCAAGATTATATACCATGACCAAGCAGGATTCAATCCAGGGATGCAGATTTGTTTCAACATATGCAAATCAATACATGTACTCTCCACTGCTGGAGGGAATGCAGACTGGCGAAACCACTGTGGAAATCAGTTTGGGTCTAGAGGTCCCATACAACCTTGCTATTCCCCTTCTGGGTATTTTCCCAGAAGAACTTAAAACATCGCATCACAGAGATATATGTGCACCCATGTTTACAGCAGCAAAATTTATAATAGCCAAATTGTGGAAGCAACCCAAATTTCCATCCACTGAGGAATGGATAAAAAAGTTGTGGTGTTTTTATATAATGTAATGTTTTTATATAATGGAATATTATTCAGCTATAAAGAAAGATAAATGCAAGGCTTTTATAGGTAAATGGTGACAACTAGAGAGCATACTCATAAGTGAAATAAATCAGACCCACATGTGTAAACAACATATTGTCTCACTAGTGTAAGAACCTGAAAGAGTAAATAAAATTAGGAGGTATGATAGACATGAAATGAAAGGAAACTGCTCAAAAGTAAAGAACAACTGGGATGAGGGAAAAGAGAAAAGAAAGAAGGGGAAAGTTATGTATATATGTATACACAGGATAGCTAACATAGTTGTACTATTGACTTCTATTACTTTATTGAAAGGAATAGTTAATTAATTATTTAATCAATCTTATGTGTCTATATTTGTTTCCCTAAGTAACCACTTTGAAGAAATCAATATGTAATACAACAACCATTGTTAATTTCCCATGATCTTATCTGAATTTCAGTATTGCTTGTATTGTTCTTGTGCTATTTCATAAATGTATATGTGTTTGTTAATGTTTTTGTTCTTTTATTTTTTTAAATAAAATAAAAAAATAAATGTAAATATACCATATTAACAGAGTCAAGAACAAAAACCATATGATCATCTCAATAGATGCACAAAAGTGTTTGACAAAGTCCAACACTCATTCATGATTAAAAACCCTACAGAAAATTGGAACAGATGGCTTTATCTCAATCTGATAAAAGCCACCTATGACAAACCAACAATCCACAGCATACTAAATGGACAAAACCTAAAACTTTCACTCTAAAATCAGAAACAAGACAAGGATGTCCACTGTCACAGCTCCTATTAAATATAGTTCTGGAAACATTAGCCAGAGCAATTAGACAAGAGAAAGAAATAAAAGTAATAAAATAGTAAAGGAAGAAGTTAAATTATCCTTATTTGCAGATGACACGATACTCTATATAGAAGACTCTGAAAACTAAAAACAACGACCACTTTTTTTTTTTTTTTGTGGTACTGGGGATCGAACTCAGGACCCTGTGCTTGCTAGGCAAGCGCTTATTCCACTGAGCTATATCCCCAGCCCCTCTAAAAACAAACTGCTAGATTTAATAAGCAAATTCAATAGTGTAGCTGGGTACAAATTCAACACTCAAGAATCAATAGTCTTGCAGTTGGGGATCTAGGTCAGCGGCCAAGTGTCTGTCTGGCAAGTACAGGGTCCTGAGTTTGATTCCCAGCACACACACACACACACACACACACACACACACACACACACAAAATCAATAGCCTTCCTGTACATGAATAACAACTCACTGAGAGAGAAACTAGGGAAACAACACCTTTCACAATAGTGAAATACTTAGGAATCAATCTAACAAGGAATTTAAAAGACATCTACATTGAAAACTACAATACTCTGAAAAAGGAACTGAAATGGATATCAGAAAATGGAAAGATATCTCTTGCTCTTGAGTAAGAAGAATCATATAGTGAAAATGGCCATACTTCCAAAAGTGTGACACAGATTTAATGCAATCCCAATCAAAATTCCAACAGCATATTTCACAGAATTAGAGAAAATAATCCTAAAGTTCATTTGGAACCAGAAGAGACCTAGAATAGCAAAGGCAATTCTGGGCAACAAAGGCAAGGCAGGGGGCATCAAAATCCCTGACTTGAAATTATATTATAATGTTACTATGATAAAAACAGTGTGTACTGGCAAAAAAAGACCTGAAAATCAATGCAATAGATTAGAAGATGCAGAAACAACTCCAGACATACTCAGCCACTTTATCGTTGATAAAAGTGCCAAACACATTGATTGGAAGAAAAACAGCCTCTTTAATAAATGGTGCTGGAAAACTGGCTCTGCACACGCTGAAGATTAAAATTGGACCCATATCTTTTACAATGCACTAAACTAAATTCAAAGTGGATTGAAGATCTAAATATTGAAACAGAAACATTAAATCTGCTGGAAGACAGAATAGGTAGAACTCTTGAGGACACTGGTGTAAGCAAAGACTTTATGAATAAAGCCCCATTTGCACAAGAATTATCACAAATAATCAACAAGTAGGATCACACCTTATTAAAAAGATTTTGCACAGCAAGAGAAACCATCAACAGAGTGAAGAAACAACCCACAGTGTGGGAAAAATTCTGCTAGGCCATTCCTTAGATAAAGAATTACTATCAAGAGCATATAAAGAAAAAAAAAAGACCTCCCAAATTTGAAGACTCAATCCAAAAATCTAAGATGAATATGCACTTCTCACGTAAAGAAATACAAAGAGTAAATAATTATATATATATATATATATATATATATATATATGAGATAAAATGTTTAACATTACTGGTTATTCAAGAGATGAAAATTAAAAGAACACTGAGATTCCATCTCACCCCAGAAAGAACAGCTATCACCAAGAAATCAACCAATAACAAATACTGGAGGGGCTGTGGGGAAAGAAGAGCCCTTCTCCACTGTTGATGGGAGTGTGGACTGGTGCAACCACTGTGGAAATTAGTGTGGAGATGCCTGAAGAAACTAGGATTGGAGGTCCCATTTGACCCAACTATTCCCTGCTAGGTATCTTCCCTGAAGAATTAAAAACATTGTACCACAACAATATATGTGCATCCATGTTTATAGCAGCACAATTTGTAATAGCTAGATCTTGGAAACAACCCAAATGCCCATTAACTGAGGAATAAATAAAAAGATGTGGTCTTTTTATACTATGGAGTACTACTCAATCATAAAGAAGGATAAACTCATGACTTTTATAAGTGAACGAATGCAACTTGAGATCATACTCCTAAGTGAAATAAACCAGATGCACCTGTGTAAACATCATATTGTATCCCCAGTGGGAGAAGCTGAAAAAGTAAATAAGACCTAAATATGCAAAAGATATTGCAAATGGGAAGAAACTTCAAAAGGAAAAAGAAACTGGGATGGGGGAATGGAGTAAAGAAGGAAGAAAAAAGCAAATAGATATATGTATATACATATGTGATAGTTAAGATAGTTATACTGCCAATTTCTCTTTGTTCATTGAAAAGACAGGTTTGTGCTAATATTGTTTGGACAATTAAATGCCAATTTCTTGTACTCTGAGTTACTAATTTAAAGATAACAATACCCAATGTATTAGCCATTGTTACCCTCCTATTATCTTGTTCTGAAATTTCTTTTTCTTTAAAATATAAAAAAATTTTAAAACTAAATTTAGAAGAAGTAATGAAAGACTGCGAGAAGGAACACTGGAAGCAAAGGATCAGTGGAGAGAGTTGTGCAAGAAGTCAGACAGAGCAGCCTTGGGCCCGCACCAAGCTAGAGGTAGGGGACCACAGAAAGAGTGGGCAGGACAGCAGAGTGGGGAGGCAGCAGCAGGGACAGGTCAGCATTGGGGGAGGGGCATAGTGTGCTGGACAAAGAGGGCTGCAGGGGTAAAGAAAGAGCAGAATGTCAGTCCTAGGTCATGGGCTGGGGGGACTACTTAGGTGACAGGGAAGCCAACCGTGGCAGGCAATGTGGACAAGGACCACAAGCTGGATTTAGGAGCCTGTGGTCTGAGATGCCTGAGGTCCAGGTGTGCCCCAAGCCGTGGACTGAGAATTAGACTAGAACCAGATGGCAGCCCTGGAGTGGAGCACTCAGGTGTCAGGCAGGGCCATCCTAGGAGGTGACAGGGCCTAGGAAGAGGGCAAGTGGAGAAGCAGCTGGGACTAGGCCTCCAAAGCCCTCACCTTGGACAGGGCACAGACTAGTCCCGGGAAGGCTGGCAAGCGGGAGCGGCCCAGGAGCAGGGGAAAGTGGGGCCAAAGCAGCGGGAGGCATGAGATGAGGGGTTCTCAGTGGCGAAGCTGCCAGCAAGGAGGATGAACAAAGGCCGAATGCCCACGGAGTTGGTACTTAGGAGGGTCCCTACAATTTTAGGCTCTCCAATGTAATGAGGTCCTTGAAGGCTTGCCAACTTTGGGAGTGTCCCCGAGAGGACACTCCACAAGCTGTCACTAAGAAAGACGGAAGAGGTGAAACAGCCAGGGTGGAAATTTAACCCAGTTTCCCACTGTCACATGCATTCATGCCTTTTTACCATCCAGTGCACAGGCTCAGGACGTCTGCTGGTATAGTGCACAGACAGGGATTGGACATGTCAAAGTACTCCAGATACACTTAAAACAGAGCATAACTAAATCAGGCAGAAATTCGGCAACATGCAAAAACATATGTACAGTATTTCAAAATGTTTTCTTATTTTTATATAACCCAGACGCTAAGGGGAAGAAAATGAAGCTAAACTGTCTTAAATGTCATAATCTTTCAGTGGAAAAAAATTATGGCTAGAACTTGGATTTGTAGATATTTAGAGCTCAGAGTAACTCGGAAGTTTATCTAGATACAGCCTCTCATTTTGCTAGCGACTGAAGTAAGGTTCCAGAAAGTTAGCTGGCTGGCCAGTCACATCATTATTTAGTAACACAACCAGGACCAGAAGCCATGTCTCTGAACTCTCCCCCAGCTTCCACTGCTTCCAGACACTTCCACACACAAGCCCAATCAATGCCACATCCACTGCAGTGCTCCCCAGAGGGGTGAAGGGCAGGCTGGAACTTCAGAATGGAGCTTTGTCTGTTGGGGAAGGGGCATCTTTCCTGACTATCCCAAAGACCCCATTATGAGCATGGTGGCCTGGTGCTACTGCAGACTCAATTTTTCCCAAGATTCTCAGCCTAGGTAGAGATTAGTATTGTGTGTGTGTGTGTGTGTGTGTGTGTGTGTGTGTGTGGTACTGGGAATTGAACTTAGGACCGTGCTGCCTTACTTATTTTTCTCTTGTTGCTGAGACAAAATACTTGATGTCCAGAATTAAGGAAGGAAAGGTTTATTTAACTCACAGTTTGTGGATTTTTCAGTCCATATTCAGCTGGCTCCAAGGCAGAGTGACATATGGCAGAGGGCAACAGTTCATGGTGGCAGCAAAGAAGACAGCAAAAGCAACAAGAGCAAAAGGGAGAAGCTGCAAGCAAGCCCTTACATCACATGCAGGCTCCCCGCCCCAGGGCAGGTGTAGCACTCACACCCATAATCCCAGCATTGGACCAAGAATCACTCAAAAACTGTAGAAGCCCACCCGCCCTTGACTGCATGACACCTTGGGGGACATCTGGACACAAACCATAACACTTGCACTTGTCATGCAGATGCTGCGCTGTTGAGCTGTATCCCCAGCCTGAGATCAGTAATTTTTAAAAGGTTAAAATCCTGGGACTTAACCAACAAATAGAGTCTAAATTAAGGGATATAAAGACATTGATTAAAAAATGGGCAAAGATATAAAAAGTAAATTTACCAAGGAAGAAAGAGAAACAGCTTAGAAATTCTTGGAAAATCTTCAAGTTCACCAGTCATCAAAGAAATGCAAAAAAGGAAACCGTGTCACAAGTCCATCCTTATCAAATTTGGAAGAACAGATGCGAATGGTGAGCCCCAATAGAAGAAACAGGTGTTTTCAATCTGTTATGTGTGCAACCTGTCTTAGTTACTTTTCTCATTGCTGAGACAAAATACCCAACATCCAAAGTTTAAGGAGGAAAGGTTTATTTGGCTCACAATTTGTTGAGGTTTCAGTCCACAGTCTGCTGGCTCCAAGGCAGGGTGACTTGGCAGAGGTGCATCACAGAGGAGAAACAGTCTGTGGCAAGCAGGCAGGCAACAGCACATTAGCTCTCTTTCTGTCCCTTCTATTGTATGTAGACTACCTCCCCAAGGGCGGGTGTAGCACTCACCCTTAATCCTAGGCAGAACTATGCTAAACCAATCAGTGGACTGATTTAGTAATCACACACTCTTTATCCCAGCACCACACATTCTAGAAAGGCATAACACAACCTATGTGCTGAAGGGCCATTTGGCACAAGTATTCTAAAAATTGTGTAAATATATGCATAGCCTAAAACTACCCAAACATGCCTGGATAATTCACCTCCAAATCTGTCTACAAGAGAGCAGAAGCCACTATACCCTGGACAGATGTCCTGGCACCTGACCTCTGCGAATAGGCACCGGCAACATCACAGTGTTCAGAAATGAGTTCACCCAAAGGGAAAACATCTGAAGGTTGTTACTGTTTTTCTCCTGAGTCCGCTATAAAGAGTTATGACACTGAGGCAAGAAAACAAAGCATCAAAAAGAGTGTGTAGCCACAAAGGGGGAATTGGGGAATCGAAAGAATTTTTGGTGATGAGGTCAACTCTGAGCAGGTCTTCTAGGACGTGAGACTATGCAGTCGTGACCTTTAGCAAATTCCCAGAGCACCTCTTCAGGCTGGAGGAGGTTGGATCTCTAGTATATTGCAGGCCCAACCTGAGGTTAAACTAAAGTCACCATTCCTCATCCTCAGCTTCACATCTTAGAAGTACAGATTCTTCGTAGAGAGCCCTACAGGTCATCTGCCAAGCATGTAGGGCAGATGGGCCTGGCATGGTTCTCAGAGGGTTACTGCCTGGGGTGGGAAGGTGTTCCCAGGCCCTGTCCCAGCCACAGAAACAGCTGTAGGTTTCACTCAATGGCGCTAGCAATGCCATGCACTAGCTTTTCTCAAACTCCTCTCAGGTTGGGATGGACCAGAAGCAAGACCACATTACCTTCAGGGACCTAGGGCTGGAGTAAAGAGAAGCCCAAGCCAAGGTGGCACTTCCCTTAAAATGGATTGTTTATTTCCAACTTCCAAAAATGACTTTTATATCTTGCTACGTAGCCCTATATTTTAACATAAAGACAGTTTCCCTGCACAATCATCAAAGAGTATCAACACCACTTTTATACTGCTGTTGGGTGGCCCTGGCACATGAAGATGCTTTGGGTTTGAGACATTTGGCCACAGGTCATTACAAAAGCTCCACCCTTCTAAGGAAAATAGTGAGAACCCATAGCAGAAGTGAGTTCTGCCCCAGGCAGCTTCCTCTATTAACAGCAGCCTTTCTAATGCACTTCAGACCAGCTGGTGGCCTCTGGGGTGATGGAACGGTCTTCATTTTGATCTAGGCTCTGGTGAGGCGGATGGTGATATGAATAAAAAGCCATGCTAAAAATCCCTCAGGCTGTGCACTTAAGATTCAAAAGCTTTCCATTTAAGCTTCCTGTGCTTTATTCTATGTAAATTATACTTGGTAAAGCACTGTTAATACTGAGGTAGAAGAAAAACCCTGATGGCTTCAGGAAGCAGGATCTGCAAACAAAACGGCACAGAGCCAGTTTCCTGGTCTTGCAGACTGCCAAGAGATGGGAGAGCTGGGAGATAACTGGGGTCTCCACGGGAGTGCCCAAGAATCCTACACTGAGCATCACCAGAGCTAGGTCACTCTAGGTGGGCCTGACCAAGTCACTGTCCCTCTCTGGACTTCTGTGTCTTTACCAATAAATGGTCTGGGTCTGTGCTTCCAGCTAGGGAGCTTTTAAAAAATACAGGATCTTAGGCTCCATCCTACCTCCTGTGCCACTCATAATATGAGTCTGGACTACAGGAATCTGCATTTTGATAAGTTCTTTGAGTGATATTAAGGAGTAGGGTCAAGAGCAGCATTTCAGAATTGTGGACAATGTGCTTCTAAAAGTTCCCACTTCCAGTAGCAATGGTGCTTGGCACCTTGTGGGAAGAATAACACAGGGTCTGGAGAGTGATGTAAATAACTAAATAGGATGATCAGAGTTGGGTGACACAGAAAGGCTACTCATCTTAGATTACCACCAATCAGGAAGCTAAAACCCAGCTTTAAGTCTCAAAAGGGTGGCCATACATAAAGTTGTACAAAGATATTTATAATATACTTGTTAAGCCATGTGTCCTTACACAAACCTGCAGCCACCTGGAGTGGGGATAGGGGAAGCAGGAAGCAGTTGCTTTGTTGTAAATTGATCTGTCTTGTAAATTGATCTATCAAGATAGTCAACGTCTTTTCCTAATTCTCACCAAGATGCTATTGGGGTACTATAAGATTTGAATGGGACCTGACTTTCCCAGTCCCCAACCTGACAGCCAGCAGAGAAATACTTTGTCCCAGGCTCTTTGTCCCTTGGCTCCCCTCTGTCCTTTGGTCAAGCTATCTCCACCACCTCCTCACCTCTCACTGCTCAGCTGCCCCCTCCTTGATGCTTTCCACTCATAATTTGGGACTCCTCCTTGGTCTGTGCTAGAAGGCCCAGTAAGGGAACAGAGCTGGGATGAGACAGCCTTGTCCTGGGCCCTCATGGACCTGCTGATCTTGTTGGAAGATGATTAAAACATTAATTACAATATAGTGTGAGTAAGTATGGAGTTTGTAGCAGAGGGCCCGCTGTCTGTTAATTACAAACCTGGTATGGCACTCTCTAAAAATAGTCCAGCTCCTTCCCCCGCCAAGCCAGGAATCTAAGAATAAAGCACGCTCAACTCCATGCTTTCTGGGTTTGGTGTCACTCTCATCCCTACGATGCCTAACACTTCACACTCTGAGGCACCAAAGACAGCAGGGCATTCATTAAACTTCTGGCGCACACCCTCTGCACACCACCAGCAAGCAGGCGCTCCTTTCTGTCTGCCTCCTGTCCGTCCTCACCCTTTTGCTGCCACAGAATCTCTCAGGGTCAACCCATTGCTGATCCCATCAGCCACGGCCAGGACATTTCCCCCATGGCCAGGTCAGGTGGAGGGTCACCCATCAGGTGCTCTGTCCAGTCCAATTCCCTGCTGTCCCCACTGAAGGTCAGCATCTCCCACCTGGCTGTTCTCTCTCCCTGTCTCTTGTCGCCTCTCCTATACCAGGACAGGCATGATGGGAAGGTGGATGATGGGCAGGCCCCACCCACAGTGGAGGTGCTGACCATCTCTAAAATGGTACAGGATAGGGTTTGACAGGAATGGACAGTCTGCCCTTATTAGAGCATGGAATCTGGAGTCCTGAGGCTGGGGTCTCCACCTAGAATGTGTTCCTTACCAGATAAATGTGTTTCTTCTCTCTCTCAGTTTCGAGTGGTGTACTCCTGGGGTGTAATCCCAGCACTCAGAGGCTCAGACAGGAAGATTACAAATTCAAGCCTAGCTTGGGCAACTTAGTGATTTAGTGAGACTCTGTCTCAAATTAAAAAACCAAAAATAGGTAGAAATGTAGCCTAATGCAAAGACTCTGGAGTCAATCCTTAGTACCACAAAAATCAATCAAAACGGCCAACTCCATAGAATTGGTGTACAGACTAAATGAACAAGAGTGGATAACATATTTCTTGGCTTATAGTAATGGTACCAAGGAGCATGTCACTGCCACTGTCACCTGACCCCTCCCATTATCACCACCTGGTGTCCTGCGCTAGCTGGATCTGAGGGGAAATGGACTGTCCACGCTATGCTAAGCCATGTGGAGTACAAAGGGCAGGTCAGTGATCTCAGTGCCCTAAAATCTCACTTAAGGCATGGAGGGGACCCTGAGATAGAAAGACATTACTAGGTGGCAGAGAGGACCCGGTGTGCTTGAAGCCACCAGAGGACCATACCAAAGCTCCGCTACTTCAGCTGCTGCCTTCATCCATGGAAGCCAGTCATTAGGCCCACAGGTTCTTCCATGGAAATGTCTTCTCTCTCATCTCTTCCTCTTGGTTTCCACAGTGACTTTACCACATCTGTGTTCCATGGACCTCCTCCCTCCCCACCCTGCCTCAAGGCTACTGATGGCTTCCCTCACCAAGCTTCTACCCTGGGGCCCCAGAACCTTTCCTCAAACAGCCCTCTGATGCTATCAGCTGTCTTTGTAAAGTCTAGCTGAGGTATTCTGCTCAGAAGGTGGGGCTCCCACCTCCCTCTCCCAGGGTCCCACATTCCATTTTGGATGCCTCTCCTCATTCATGGTGTCTCAGAGGCTCACCAGCTACATGAAATAACCCCTTCCTGGGGCAGGAGTATAATTAGGTTTCAATTCCCACCCACTAGATGCCTACTCTAGCTTTCAACCTTGTGCAATCAACAAAGAAAGAAATGAGGGGAAGATGCTTCTGGCTGCCTGAGCCCAATGGCACACCAGATGGGGGCCCCTCCTCCAAGCCACTTTGCCAGCAAAGAAAGCGTTCCCTCCCCCGGCCCGAGGCTCTTTATTCTTTATTGTTGAAAGGAACAGCAAGTCGCTGAAGAAATGCTAGAAAGTTTGCAGGGACAACGCAAGGAAAGGGCATGTTAGTCCAACCCAGGAAGGGACAGTGGAAAAGAAGAGAGGTGGAACATGGAGATGAGACAGAACCAGGGCCATGCCAAAGCCTAAAAACTTAAGATGGGTACAAGGATCATTTCTGAAAATACAAGGAGCAGAGTGTAATTTGGGGCACAGTAAGGGTAAGTTTTGCAATTCATTCTGGAATGTGTTAGATCTCAGGATTTTTACAAAAAATCGAATTCAGTTGTCAGTTTAGTATTTTGCAGAATATTGCTGCAAATGGAAATAGAAAATCTGTTAAGAGTAGGAGATTGGGTGCTGGAATGACACTGAAGAGAGAATATGTAATAGCATGGCAGAGTCAGGGCGATACATTTTCAGATGGAAAGAAAGTGGCTTGAAGGCCATAATGCAGAAGGATCTCAGTTCTGGATACCAGGATACATGTGAAAAATGTCTTAACTGAGTAAGGCTGTGATACCCTTAAGCAAAGGGTGGCTGATATCCAATCCCCCCATGAGTCCACATCCCACTGATAGCCTCCCAGGGGACTTGTCCTCTTCTGAGCTTTAGTGCAGGAGCTCAGCACTGAGGTAGGAAGTGGACATACAGAGCAGATTGCAGCATAGGAGAATAGAAATCCTAATAAAGAATCCCCCACAATAGGAGAAGGTACTGGCACTTGGAACAGACAGGACCTAGGAAAGTGTAAGAATCAAAGCTGCAATGGAGAGGGTCCCTGAAGGGTCAAGGTCAAATACCAAGTAGTAGTGGGGCATTCCCATCAAGGGGGTCACAGGGTCTGTAGGTGTTCAGGTTGGGCCAATGTCAGGATACATAGAATACAACTGATACAAGGTATGGTGGACTTGGAGGTCCCCAGGATGCTATGTGGGTCACTCATGTTCTTGTTGAAGGTTAGTAGTCTGCACAGGGTATCTGAGAGTGAGAATTTCTCAGAAGTCTCCACTTCCATTCTTCAGTACTAAATTCTAGTGAGAAACCGTGACCCAGTCAGAATTATCCCTGGAGTGGAAGACAGGGGCCCCTGAAACAACCTGTCTCCCTGTTCTAAATCTCAATTACCAGACTGAAGGAGTATCACTAGCCTTCTGAGAAGGCCACCCACTAAAAAGGCCCCCAGTGTTCATGATTCTCACCAAGCATCCTACCAGTGGCAACAGCCATGGTTAATCTCAAACATGGGCTTTCTGGTAATTTGGGTGATTACTTAAGCCTGAACTTATACTACTACAAACCTGTAGCGCAGATATGGACCAAGCAACCAGCACTTTTATTTCTTAGTAGATAGATGGACAGATAGATGGGTAGATCACTTCAGTGAAACATTGTCAGATATACCACAGGTTCCTTCACTACATTATCCAATCAGGAAACACTGTTTGAAAAAATAGATGAGAGACTCTAAGAGGGTTGTGCTTGGAAAAGCCTACATTTAGTTTGAAAGCCAGAAATACAGGTGTGAAAAGATAATACATATCGCGTTTTAGTCACGTGTAGCTCCTCTGTCACGTTCTTCCTCTAAAGGAGCTCAATGCTCACACTCAGGGAGACAAATGATGACACAAAGATAACTCAGTAAGCAGAGATCTACCCTGGAATGGAATCTTGGGCATTGTGAACAAGGTCATGGGCTAGCAGGGAGACTTCCTCAAGCAGCAGGATTGTCTATTACTTTGGGGCAGGTGACAGGGCCATGTGAAGGTGGGGGTATTTAGTAATTATTTTTGGATAACAAAGAGGCATGTAAGAAAAAAGGCAAGTCAACGGGAAAGAAAAGACTTCAACAAACCATGCTGGGACAAGTGGATAGTCACATGTCAAAGAATGAAGTTGGGCCCCTACTTTACTCACATACAAAAATTAACTCAAAATAGATCATAGACCCAAATGTGAAAATATTTTAGAACAATGAATATTTTAGAAGAAAATATAGGAATTAATTTTTATGACCTTGATTAGAGAACAGTTTCTTAGGACACTAAAAGCACAAACAGTTAAAGAACAAATAAATAAGATAAATTGGATTTTATCAAAATTAAAAACATTTGTGCTTCAGAAATATCAAGAAAATGAAAAGACAAGCCATGGCATGGAAGAAGACATTTAAAATCATATATCTGATAACAGTCTATGTAAAGAATATCTGCAGCTCAATAATAAAAAGATAACCAAATTGAAAAGTGAGCAAGCACTCTGATAGGTATTTCTCCAAAGGTGTGCAAGTGGTCAACATCCCTTAGATGAAAAGTAAACTTGAGCTTTTAATGCTATAAAGCACCCAAAAAGATGCTGAACATTATTAATTATTAGGGAAACACAAATCAAAACCACAATGAGATACCAACTCCTACCTGCTAGGATAACATTGTTGAGAAGACACAATAACAAACATTGGTAATCATGTAGAGAAGCTACAACCCTCAGACACTTCTGATGAGATTTTAAAATGGTACTGCTAGTTTAAAAACAGCCTGGCAGTTCCTCAAAGGGTTTAAACATACAGTTACCCTATGACCCAGCAATTCCACTTCTAGGTATACAGCCAAGAGAATTAAAAGCATACGTCCACCCAAAAAGCTATGCACACATATTTATAGCTGCATGATTCATAATAGTCAAAATATGGAAACAACTCCCAAATTTCTATCCACTGATAAATGGATACATAAAATGTGATACAGCCATATAACCAAACATTGTTAAACAATGAAAAGGGATAAAGTACTGATACAGACTCCAACATGGCTGGATCTTGAAATCATAGGCTAAGTGAGATTAGCCACTTACAAAAGACCATACATTGTAGAATTCCATGTAGATGAAATGCTTAGACTGCACTAATCTATAGAGGAAGTAGATTAGAGCTGCCTAGGGCTGAGGGCTTGGAAAGACTACGGAGTGATGATTACGAGCACAGGAAGTGACAGAGGACAACTCAGGGTTAGATAGTGGTAAGGGCAGCATATTGTGAATATATGAAAAACCATTCACTTTAGAAGGGTGAATTTTAAGGTATATGAATGTTACTTCATAAAGTTTTCATTTTTAAAAATGGAGCTGGGTATGGTAGTGCAGGCCTATAATCCTACCACTCGGGGATGAGGAAATAAGATTGCAAATTCAAGCCCTACCTAGGTAATTGAGCAACTTGGTACAACCGTGTCTCAAAACTCTAAGGTGCGGGGGATGACTAGGGAAGTAACTCAGTGAGAAGGCACTGGGTTCAATCCTCAGTATTGCCCAAGAAAAGGCAGGGCGGTGAGGGTTGCATAGGACCTATGACACTATTCTTCGGTGTTCTAGCCATCAACAAGATAAGACCAAAAAGAAGTCTGGGTATGAGGGAAGTCAGATGGAAGGAAGGCTATAGTTTAGCAGTGGGATCCTTCTAGGAAGAATAGGTCCATGAAACCCTGTTTCCTTCTGGACATGGCCTTTGACACCACCTTCCTCAAAATTCTGAAATCATTTCTTCACCACCATCTGGTCTCACCAGGAACCCATATAAACCCCATTTGACCCAAACACCCTGACTATTAGCAGCATTTGTCTAGAGCCACAATTTCAGTTGTGGTGTTCTCCTCACATTCCTGAGAGTCTGTATGCTTCCCCCAGGCGAGGTTGTGAACTCATTGGTATAATAGGGTCATGGGTCCTAGGCACAGCCCTCTCCTCCCAGTCATTTAAAGGGAACACAGGACATGGCTTCAGCCTGAGGCAGTGGAGCCTGAGGCTGTCCCTACGTGCAGCCTTCTACTTGAGCTTTGCAGATGTCCCTTTCAGATGTGACTCATGCTTCCATGCCAGTTCTGGAGTAGGTGCAACAAGTTCTTCTCAGCAATTCCTCTCAAAAACAGTCCTGCTTAAGCTGGACATGGTGGTGCATGTCTATGATCCCAGCACTGAAGACGCTGTGACAGGAGGATCATTGTGAGTTTGAGGCCTGCCTGTGTTCCATAGTGAGTTCAAGGCCAGCCTAAACTACAAAGTGAGACCCTGTCTCATAATACCACATAAACACACACATACACAGAAAAAAAAAAAATCACCAAAAGGTAAACATCTCTCTTGTCCCCCTTGAACCAAGTATGTGCATTCCCTATTGTGGCTTTCAATACAGAATACTCTACTATCACACATTCCACATAAATGACTAGCAAGGTTTTAAGAATAAACAGTAGCAACATTTGGAAAGATGGCAGTGGTAACCATCAAAGAAATAGCCTCTCCCAGATTTGGTGTCCAATTTCTAGAATATAGCAATGTGAAGAAGAGAAAGAGGGAAATGGTTCCCCAGGACCCAATAACAATTTAAAGCGAGAATTGAAGCCCACAGGGAGAGCAAAGAGAGAGACCTCAATGCAGAAAAAGGAGGTGGCAAGCAGTGCTTTCTCTCCAAAACCTGAGTCACTGCATGTGTGGGGCAACTCAAACCTGCAGACACATTATGGTACTGTTGACCCCAGAAGTCTTCACAGAGAAACATACCAGTGGAATAGAGCAGAGAATGCAGCCGATTGCATTGGCTGGTGAGTTATTTGTGTTCAAATGCTCCCCCGGAGAGGACAATAGGCCAGTTGCCATCCTGGAGGGGAGCCAACTGAGTTTAGAACTTAGAGCACCTACAGAATGGCTCCATCTAGCAGTTCCCAGTGTCACGGTGAGGTGGAACTGAGTTCAAGTCAGTGGGAGATCAAGAAGCCAGTTCAAACCTGCAGGAGGTACATGGAGTGTTGCAGGCTGAACAAAAAGGGTTCCAGTCTCAAAACCAGAAACCAACCTAAACTTTAGTGAAACAAAAGCTGCAGGCTTGCTGGGATTATCTATACACTGCCATAAATCTATGGCTGACTTTTTGGGATTAATCAACACAGGTCTGGGGCTTGTCTGTCCACCTGGTCTAACAGTGAAAGCAGAGAAACACCCTGAAGTGGACATTTTTTTTCTTTTCTTCATTTTCTTGTTTTGTTTTGTTTTTCTTGATTGTTTGCTCTTCTTTTTATGAGTGTTAACATTGTTTCTAGTTTTGTCATTGTTTTGTTCTTGTTTTCATTTCTTCCTTCTCTCATCCCCTCCCATCTTCTTCACCAGTTTCCAAAGTATACACAATCTTCTTTTGTCCTCCAGTCTTCTAACCTCTTCCTCTTTTTCTATTTCTCTATTATTTCCCCTAACCCCTTTTAAATTTTATCCCCTGAGGGCAAAGTTGTGATATTGAGGGCATATTTACTATATACAATTTTTGGTTCATTTTAGATTCTGTTATATAACCACAAATGTAGTTCAAACAGTTAAAGGTGGCAAATTAAGTTATCATACTTTGTCATTTTCCAACCTGTGTTTGATGCTACTGTTATTGCTGATTATACTATTTTAGCCAAGGTGACCTAATTGTTCTAATCAGTTACTCTTTCTGATATACCAAAACTGAGATTGCCTAGTGGGTCATAAACTATACCATAGGCCATTGCTGGGGGCTAGGCAGCAGCTTCTCATCCCCAATACACTGAAGAGGTATGATCTTGCAATAGGCTTAAAACCCAAAAGCTAGGTAGACCTGGAAGACATCTTTGAGAAGCAGTCATTTTCTAAGGGTTCTCAATACTAGCAGTAAAGCTACCTGCCATAAGCAATTTATAAGCATCAATTCAGGAACTGAGCTAAAAACAAAATAGAAAATGAGAAGACGCTTAAGCAAGATGCAACCCCGGACTATCAGCTCACCAAAGGCAAGCACAAGGGGCAATGAGGTGGAACAAAACAAAAGCTACCCACCTGGACTCTCTGAGGTAGTAACAGTGGATATGACAAAGCAAATGAATAAGGCTCATTTGAAAAAAATCCAATCAGAAATAATTTCTCAGGTAACAGTGATGGCGACCATAATGAAAGATATGGCTAGTCACTCTAGAGAAGATACAGATAAAAACAAATAAAGAAGTTTAGGAATATGATGGAAACCATGAATGCACAACATAGGAAAGAAATGGAATCCACAAAACAAATAAAAACAGATATCCAGGAGATCAAAAATTCCATTGAAAGTATATGCAACAGAATGAGCCAGTTTAAGGACAGAATATTGGATATAAAAGACAGGTTGTAGTAGTGACCATGAAAAGAAAGATTTCCTAAAAATAGTGAGGGATCATAAAAAATGAACCCAATAGCTGCTAGATGATGCAAAGAAGAATAACACCATTGATCAGAGTCTATAAAAAAAGCAGGAGATAGTTCAACAAAAACATTAAAAAAATCTGTTCAGGGAACTGACCTCAAAACTTCCCCAGCATGAAAAAGAATTTGACATATAGAAAAGTAAGGCATATATAACTCCAATTAGAGAAGTTCAAAACAAAGGCACCCAAAAGTATACAATAGTCAGGAGTCCAGAAATTCAGTATAAGAACAAATATTAAAAGCTGTTAGAGAAAAGGAAACAAACCACATATAAAGGAAAGCCCACTGAAATCACAGCAGACTTCTCAACATAAACCCTCAAGTCAAGGATAGCTTGGAGTGAAGTACTTCCAGCCCTGACAAAAAATAATCTCCAGCCCAGACTGATGTACCTACAAAACTATCTTTCAAAATTGACGGAAAAATAAGATTCTTCTATAACAAAGAACATGAATACCACGCCAGCACTCCAAAATGCTCCAAAAAATACTCTAGAAAGATGAGGGCTATAACTCCATGAACCCCAACAGAATGAGTCCACAAGGAAAGGTAAGTAATTAAAGAGAGGAAAAAAGAAAACCAACAACATGACAAGGAAAGGAAATAACATGACAAGGAAAATAACATGACAAGGACAAGTCAATACATCAGTTATAACTGCCAATATAAATGGTCTCAATTCACAAATCAAAAGAAACAGATGGACACAATGGATCAAGAAGCAAGATCCAACATGCTGCATACAAGATACACATTTAATTTAAAAGAAATTCATAGAAAGTCAAAGGATGGAAAGCAATACTCCATGTGACAGGAACCCAGAAAAAAGCTGAGTCAAGAAGATATAAAAATCCTAAATAAACCAATATCAATCAATGAAATCAAAGATGAAATAAAAAACTCACCAACAAAGAAAATCCCAGGCCATGACAGATTCACTGCTGAATTCTACAAGAAATTAAGAGAAAACCTTAAACCACTACTTCTCAGTCTTTAATGAACTTGAAAGGGAAACAATACTCCCAAATTCATTCCTGGAAGCAAGCATTAGCCTGATACCAAAACTGTAGAAAGACCTGACTAAAAAAGGAATTACAGGTGAATCTCCCTAATGAACATAGATGCAAAAATTCTCAAGATACTGGCAAACAGAATGCAGCAAATCATCAAGAAGATTATACACTATGACCAAGTGGGAGTCATCCAGGGATGCAGGGATGTTTCAACATATGCAAATCAATAAATGTAATATACCATATTAAAAGAATCAAGGACAAAAACCATACGATCATCTCAATAGATGCACAAAAGCATTTGACAAGGTCTAACACTCATTCATGATTAAAAACTCTAGAGAAAACTGGAATAGATGGTCTTTATCTCAATCTGATAAAAGCCATCTATGACAAACCAACAGTCAACAGCATACTAAATGGACAAGAACTGAAAGCTTTCACTCTAAAATCAGAAACAAGACAAGGATTTCCACTGTCACAACTCCTATTAGATATAGTTCTGGAAACATTAGTCAGAGTGATTAGACAAAAGAAAAAAATAAAAGTAATAACAATAGGAGAGGAAGAAGTAAAATTATCATTATTTGCTGATGGTCTGACACTCTACAAAGAACACCCCCCCAAAACCAGCAAAAGATTTCTAGATTTAATAACCAAATTCAGTAGTACAGCTGGATACAAAGTCACACTCAAAAATCAATAGCATTCCTTTATACAAACAAAAAACTTACTGTGAGAGAAATTAAGAAAATAATACCTTTCATGATAGTATCCAAAAAATCAAATAATCTAGGAATCAATCTAATGAAGTTAAAAACCTTTAGTTGAAAGGGGACTGAAAAAGGGGACTGAAGCAGATTATCAGAAAATAGAAAGATAATCCTTGTTCTTAGGTAGGAAGAACCAATATAGTGAAGATGGTCATACTTCCAAAACTGTTACACAGATTTAATGCAAAACCAATCAAAATTCCAGTAGCATATCTCACAGAATTAGGGAAAACAATCCTAAAATTCATTTGGAACTGGAAGAAACTTAGAATAATAAAGGCAATTCTGGGCAACAAAGGCAAAGCATGGGGCATCAAAATCCCTGACTTGAAATTATATTATAAAGCTATTATGATAGAAACTGCATGTTAATGGCAAAAAAGAAAAAACAGACCCAAGGACCAATGAATAGGTAGAACTCTTGAAAACATTGGTGTAGGCAAAGACTTTATGGACAAAACCCCATTCACACAGGAAAAATCACAAAGAATCAACTGGTATTACATCTTATGAAAAAGCTTTTACACACAAAAGAAACTATCAAGAGAGTGAAGAGACAACCCACAATGTGGGAAAAAAATTTTTTGCTAACTGTTCCTCAGAGGACTAATAGCCAAAATATAGAAAGAACTAAAAAAAAAAAAAAAAAAAAAATCAGACCCTCCCAAATTTAAAGACCCGATCCAAAAATGAGTATTTGAAATGAATAGACACTTCTCAGGGGAGAAGTAGAAATAGCAAATGCATATATGAAAAAATGTTCAACATTACTGGTCATTTGAGAGATGCAAATTAAAACAACACTGAGATTCTAGTATCTTCCTGAAAGAATTAAAAGCATCACTCCACAATGATATAAGCACACCATGTTTATAGGGGCACAGTTTGTAATAGCTAAATCTTGGAAACAACCCAAGTGCCCATCAATCAATGAATGGATTAAGAAGATGTGTATATTTTTTATACAATAGAGTCTATTTTGACACAAAGAAGGATAACCTGAGACATTTCTAGTTAAATGGATACACCTTAGACCATATTCTTAAGTGAAATAAATCAGACACATATGTTTAAATATGGCATTGTTTCTCTTGTGTGAGAAATAAGAAGTGCAACTAGGGACCAAAATGTATAATAGATATTGGGAAATGGGGAGAAAATATTCAAATGTTTTTGGAGAACACAGGATGGGGTTGGGGCGAAGGAAGGAAGCAACAACAACAAAAAAGAAAATAGAAAAAAATGGAAACAGAGGTTAAGGAAAGGAAGAGGAGCTGAAGGGCAGGGAGGGGAATGGGAAAAAAGCAAGATACGCCATACAGGTACAGGTATAAACTTCCTGTGATGAATGTTATTAATATGGATATATAAAATGTACCAATAAAAAATCAAAAAGGGAGGAAGAGGACTCAGAGCTAGAGGGAGGGAAAAGGAGGAGAGGGGAGGGAGAATTAAAAAGAATTACTACACTGTATTCACATGTGCTTATGTACACGTACCTTCTCCCCACAATGCAAAGAAACTTTTTTATGAAAAACAAACGAAAAAGAATAACCAGTAGTAACCAGACATGGTGGCACATGCCTACAATCCCAGCCTGGCCTACACAGCAACCTCTAGACCTGTTTGGATTATATAGTGAGATCCTTTATCCAAAATAATAATAATAATAACAACAACACCAGCAACAGCCAGCAATTACAGTCTTCTATAATATCCTTCCCTCAATAAAGAAAGCCAGAGAACAGAATAACAAAAACAAACCCTTATCCCCCAAACACCAAGCTTATGACTTAGAGTAGGGAATTATTGTCTAAATAAAAGAACTTTACAAAGGTACTTTTGAGCAGACCAGAACCAGCCTCTGTTCCCTTGTTCTTTGGTTTCCTTGCGCTACACACAGATTCTGCATATAGGGCTCCATGGAACTCTGTTTTATGTGGTTTTACTGAAGATTTAGCGTCAATGATCACATGGGTATGCTCCAGCTGTTAGTGACTCTGGAAAAGTGGGGCCTTTCCAATCTGAGGTGGCTTTTTGCCTACTTATTTCTGGTGTTTGTGTTGGCTGAGACAGACAAATGTAGGGAAAGAGGACTCATGAATCAAGCAAGACTGAGGATAGACAAAGGTCCTCAGAGGAGCCAGAAGGTGCATCTCAGAAAAGGCCTAACCAGCACCAGTGCCCCCCCTACACACAATTACTGCCTGCGCTGTCACTGACTTTGCAGTGAACATGGCAAACCAGATGGAGAGGAAAACGACACTGCATGAACTAGTGCAGACGCTGGTAGCCAGCCTAGGCAGAGACCAAAGGCCACATGCTTGACTGGCCAAAGGTCAACTCTGTGGTGATCACATACCCACAAAGGTAGGCCCACCCCCAGCATGCCAAAGCACTGTGTACTTGGTGCAGTGTGGACAGGGGCTGCTGGCAAGTTTGGGTGGACAATCCACGAACCCACATTGTTGTGAAGCACATCCACTTCTCTGAGCCTGATTGCTCCAGAAGGCAGGTTTCCCAACACAGGATGGCCTAGTGTGTCTTGGGACTGCCACAAATGCCTGTGGTTGGCTGCTGGGACTGAAGAACAACATTTGGACTTGGCAGAACACCTTCACTTCCCAAGGCGGGCATCGGCAAAACCTTCACCTCTGGAGCTCACCTTGGAAAGAGCAGACGATGCATACAGTGCTGTCATTTTCCAGATAACCAGCACACACATGTGCACACTGTAGATTTTGTAAGGGCACATACAGTGCAGAAGCATTAGCATCAGGGCTGGTTGGTGGGCAGAAAACATCCCAGGAGAGCAAAACCAAACCAAGAGGTTCAGGCCGCATAGGCCTCCTATCCCTCAAGGGGTGAGTAGCCTCAGAGTGGGGCACGGAGATATACAAAATGTCCATTTGGCAGTTGTGGGCCAGGGAGGTACCCACATTCCTTAGTTCTGCTCACAGTGCAGTGCTGTGAACAGGTAACACCATTTTAAAATCCCCAAGGGCGGACTTCCGGGAAGATGGCGACCGGGTAGGCAGCAGAGAGAGAACCTCCCAGAGGATTACCACCCAAACAATGAAATATAGCAATATGAAGATAGAAATAAGGACTTATGGGAAGAAGACGACAAGCCGAGAGAGCGAGTGCGGAGGGAAGAACGGCTTCAGCTCCTGAACCCAACAGAGAACACGCTACTGGGACAAACTGTGCCAAACCGGGCAGCGCTCCGGGATCCCGCTCAGAACCCCACCCCCGCAGCCAGCGCTGCGCGAACTGGAGCAAAAGCGACCAGCCGGCGGGATTTCTGAGTCGGATCTGAACGGCACCTGTCTGCATGATCACAGGGTGAGTTAAGTGCGCGCTCTAACCGGTTTTTCCTGAATCGGGAAGAAGCTCAGCCCAGCGAGAGACATCAAAGCAGCTTTAAGGACTGCGGGATCTCCCGGGTGGGAAGACCTATTTAGGCGCCCCAACGGGTTTTGTGAGGGGGGAAGGAGCTCCACCCAGGGAGGAACACCTGAGTGGCCCATCTGCAAGAATCCTGGGGTGGCGAGCTGTTTATTCGCCCCGGCCAGGTCTTGGGGTAGGGAGTAGAAGCGGAAATCTCAGCAGACAGCTTAAGGGACATTCTCCCAAAGAAGTAACCATTGGAGCAGCCTCTGCAGCAGACCTTTGCCTGCTGAACTGTCTGTGGAATTTATAGCTCCACATTTTGAATCTGATACCCAAAAATGGGAAAACAGAGGAACAAAACGCAGTCTCAAAACTCAACCCCACCCAGAACAAGTTTTGAATGT
>PVLD010000796.1:0-246649 GCA_004027595.1 Dinomys branickii
TCTTTGTTAGATTGATTCCTAAGTATTTCAATTTCTTGGTTGCTATTGTAAAAGGTATGGTTTCCTCAATTTCTCTCTCAGTCTGTTTGTTGTTCGTGTATAGGAATGCTATTGATTTTTGGGTGTTGACTTTGTATCCAGCTACGCTGCTGAATTTGTCAATTAATTCCAGGAGTTTTCTTGTGGAGTTTTTGGGGTCTTCCATGCATAGTGTCATGTCATCTGCAAACAGTGATAGTTTAACTTCTTCCTTTCCTATCCTTATTCCTTTTATTTCTCTCTCTGTGTAATTGCTCTGGCTAATGCTTCTGGAACTATGTTGAATAGGAGTGGTGACAATGGACATCCTTGTCTTGTTCCTGAGTTTAAAGTGAAAGTTTTCAGTTTTTGTCCATTTAGTATGATGTTGGCTATTGGTTTGTCATAGATGGCTTTGATCAGATTGAGGTAGAGGCCCTCTATTCCTATTTTTTCTAGGGTTTTTAACATGAATGCATGTTGGAATTTATTGAAAACCTTTTCTGCATCTATTGAGATGATCATGTGGTTTTCGTCTTTGGCTGTATTGATATGATGTATTACATTGATTTGCAAATATTGAACCATCCCTGCATTGCTGGAATAAATCCTACCTGGTTGTGGTGTATAATTTTCCTTATGATTCGCTGTATTCTATTTGCTAGTATTTTGTTGAGTATCTTTGCATCTATGTTCATTAGTGAGATTGGCCTATAGTTTTCCTTCTTGGTTGGGTCCTTCTCTGGTTTTGGTATCAGTAATAATACTTGCCTCCAGAAAAGCGTTAGGGAGAGTTGCTTCCTTTTTGATTTCATTGAAGCGTTTGAGGATTGTTGGCATTAAATCTTCTCTGAAAGTTTTATAGAATTCTGCTGTGAATCCATCAGGGCCTGGGCTTTTCTTTGTTGGTAAGTTTTTAATGACATTTTCAATCTCACTAATTGATATTGGGTTGTTCAGGATTTTTGAGTCTTCCTGATTCAATTTTGTTAATTTGTACTTTTCTAGGAATCTGTCCATTTCTTCTGAATTTTCTATCCTATGGGAGTAAAGACTTTCAAAGTAGGTAGTAATGATCTTTTGGATTTCTGTGGGATCTGTAGTGATTTCATCCTTTTCATTCCTTATTGCATGAATTCGAGTTCTTTCCCTTCTTTTTTTTGATAAGGTTGGCTAGGGGCTTATCAATTTTATTTATTCTTTTGAAAAACCAACTCTTTGATTCACTTATTTTTTGTAGAGTTTTCTTCATCTCAATTGCATTAATTTCTGTCCTGAGTTTTATAATCTCCTCTCTTCTTTGGGCTTTTGGTTTGGCCTGTTGCTCTTTTTCTGAGTTTGAGGTGTTGCATTAGGCTATTTGCTCTCTTTCTGTTTTCTTTATATATGAGTTCATTGCTATAAATTTCCCTCTGAGGACTGCTTCCATTGCCTCCCACAGATTCCGGTAGGTTTTATTTGCATTTTCATTTGTTTGTAGGTATTTTTTAATTTCTTCTTTAACTTTTTGTGTGACCCATTTGTTATTCAGGAGGTTGTTGTCCAATTTCCAAGTGTTTATGTGGTTTTTGGAGTTGTCTTTGTCATTAATTTCTAATTTCATTGCACTGTGGTCAGATAGTATGCATGGAATAACTTGAATTCTTTTGCATTTAGGTAGATATGCTCTATGGGCTAGAATGTGGTCAATTTTAGAGAAAGATCCATGTGCGGCTGAGAAAAATGTGTATTGTGATGTTTTGGGGTGGAACACTCTGTATACATCTACTAAGTCCATTTGTTCACACTTTTGGTTCAGGTCTGTTATTTCTTTGCTGAGTTTCTGTCCAGTTGACCTGTCTCTTTGTGTCACAGGGGTGTTTAGGTCCCCTATTACAATAGTGTTATTAATTATTTGATTTTTCACATCTGTTAAGATTTGACTTGTATAGTTTGGTGCTCCATTGTTTGGTGCATAAATGTTTAGGATTGTTATCTCTTCCTCTTGCAGCTTTCCCCTAGCTAGTATGTAATGGCCTTCTTTATCTCTTTTGATTGTGTTTGTTTTGAAGTTTACATTGTCTGCAAACATAATAGCTACCCCTGCTTTTTTCTGGGGACCTGTTACATGGAGAATTATTTTCTAGCCTTTAACTTTCAGCCTGTGGATTTCCTTTTGAATAAAATATTTTTCCTGTACCCAGCATATCATTGGATTTTGTTTCTTAATCCACTCTGCCAATCTTTTCCTTTTGACCTTTCAATTGAGGCCATTTACATTGATGGTTATAATGGTTGTATGTTGGCTTATTCTGGTCATGTTATTTACTTGTTGTTTTCCTACTTTTGTTATCTGTTTACTTACTGGTTCTGTTTGAGGGTTTCTTCCTGTTGTTGTTCTTGTGATTGTGGTCACTTTTTTCTCTGTCTAGAATATCCTTTAGTGCTGTTTGCAATGCTGCTTTGGCACTCATGAAGTTCTTCAGTTGTTCTTTGTCATGGAAATATTTTATTTCTCCATTGAATTTGAAGGATAGTTTTGCAGGATATATCAGTCTGGGTTGGAAGCTGTTTAGTCTGAGAATCTGTAATACCTCGCTCCAAGCTCTTCTTGATTTCTTGGTTTCCGTTGAGAAGTCTGCTGTGATTCTGATGGGCTTTCCTTTACAGGTGATCTGTTTCTTTTCTCTAGCAGCTTTTAATATTGTGTTCTTTTCCTGAATGTCTGGGATCTTGACTATTATATGTCTGGGTGTGGTTTTCTTTGAGTTATGGCTTGTTGGGGTTCTATATGCCTCGCTTAGCTGAACTTCAGTATCTTTTACCTTGTTTGGGAAATTTTCTGCCATTATTTCAGCAAATATTCTTTTTATGTCATTTGTGTTGTCTTCTGCTGTTTCACTCCTATTACTCGAATGTTATTTCTTTTTGCCTCATCTTGCAGCTGTTGGATTGATTTTTCTTGGATCCTTGCTGACTTTATGAGATCCTTCCTTTCACTCATTAGCTGCCATGCTGTCTTCAAGATCTGATATTCTATCTTTGGCTTCATTTAAGCGGTTTTGCAAGCTTTCAGTGGAAGTTTTCAATTCCTGGCCATCTCTTTGGACCTGTTTCATTCGTGGTAATTCATTCCTAAATTGCTCTTGTAACATTTCTATTTGTTTCCTGTTTTCTTCTATTCTTTTATCTATTTCTTCCTATGTGTATGGAACATTTCTTCCATTACAGTTTTCAGTTCATTTTTTGTCTGAGGTTATTTCTACTTTAATCTCTTCTATGGCCTGATGGAGTTGTTTCTTTACTTCAGATGTGATCATTTCCAAAATTGCAAGTATGTGACTTATTTCTGCTTTAATCTGTTCTATGGCCTGATGGAGTTGTTTCGTTACTTCGGACGTAATCGTTTCATAAATTGCAGGTATGTGTCTTATTTCTGCTTTAATCTCTTCTATGGCCTGAGGGAGTTGTTTCTTTATTTTGGATGCACTCGTTTCAGAACTTGCAGGTATGTGGCTTCCTAGTTCCCCTATATCCTCGCATCCAGGACTTGTTCTGGTTGGGGTTGAGTTCTGCGTTTTGTTCTTGTGTCTTCCCATTTTTGGATATCAGATTCAAAATATTGAGCTATAAATTACCCAGGCAGTTCACCAGGCAAAGGTCCATTGCAAAGGCTGCTCTAATGGCTCCTTCTCTTCAGGAGAATGTCCCTTAAGCTTTCTGCTGAGAGTTCTGCTCAAAAGGCTGCTCATATGCTGCTTTGTAGGCCGAGCTACTCCCTACCAAGACACCTGGCTGGGGTGCGTAAACAGCTCACCCGTCCCGGGGTCTGTGCAGGCAGGGGGGCCGCTCATGTGTTCCTTCCTTGACAGAGCTCCTCCCCGACTCAGAAATCCGGTCGGGCGCCCAAACAGCTCACCTCGGGGTCCGTGCAGGCAGGAGGTCCGCTCAGGTGTTCCTCCCTGGGCCGAGCTCCTCCCCAACTCAGAAATCTGGTCAGGGTGCCCAAACAGCTCACCTGTCCCAGGGTCCGTGCAGGCAGGAGGACCTCTCGGATGTTCCTCCCTGGGCGGTGCTCCTCCCCAACTCAGAAATCCGGTCGGGCGCCCAAACTGCTCACCAGTCCCGGGGTCCATGCAGGCAGGGGGGCCGCTCAGATGTTCCTCCCTGGGCGGAGCCTGGAAACAGGTTTTAAGATTAGCAAACCAGCTATTTTCTTTGAGATGTGGGTACAGGCAAGCTAAAGATCAATGTGTTAAGGAGTACCCTGAGGGTAGACAATGCTAAGGAAAAATAACCTTTTCGCTTACTGAATATTTTCCTCCAATTGCTCGTGGTTCCTAGCTGTCTCTGAAATGTGTCACCAGACATGATGAGCAGTATATGTCTTCTAGATCTCCTGTTTTCAGCTAACATGTGGGCACATTTTCCAATGGCTTTCCCAATCCCTAAGATGGGAATGAACTATTGTCCTAAATCTGGGCTTCTTGACCATGCTTTAGCATAGTCAGGAAAAGGTGCAAGGTGCACTTGTGAAGAGAACCCTTCTCAGTAGACACTTCAGGATCAGTCAATCAGTGAATTCATGTGTGTGGAATGTTCATTATGTGGGCGTGACCGTGGAGATGCCCTGGCAAGGAAAGACAAAGGGTCTGATGGCACCAGCTCTCAAGCAACTTACATACTATTGGAAAAAGTCTTGAAAAGCTTTTGGCCCAGGTTAAGGGTAGTTAACAATATTAAGATTTCCTTCACTCTATTGTCAGTTGTCATAGTGCTACTATGTACCAGAACATTTAATTTCCTCATTTAAAAAAATATGTATTATGTAACTGGTAAAAATTAAACCTGCATAAAAGAATATACATTGGAAAAATTCTCCTTCTCACCTAAATCCCTGTCATCCAGTTCCCTAAAATTTCATAGCAAATTTATGAATGTAAGTATTGCATTTATACATGCATATTTGTGTTTCTATAAGTAGATATATACATATATGTGTGTATATTTATGAAACACACAGATGAACTTGCATTTGAAAATATACACTAAGCCATATACTTTGGGGATATGTTATGTATATTTTTGCCACAATTATTTTTCAAGAATGTATAGATTTCCAGAGCAGGTTTTACTATTTACCCAGTTCCCTATTAATAGACTTTTACATTAATCTTTGATTATTACTATAATCTTTGATTATTACAAATTATGCTACAGTGAAATTACCTTTGTTTCTTTTTCTTCCTTATGAGTTTATCAGTATGATGGATTTGAAAGTGGAATGATCTGATTAATGACTATATACATATTAAATTCATATAGATTGTGCTGTTTGTTTCCATGGAAGTCGAAAAATTACACTCCCACTAGCAAAACATTTCTTCTCTGAAGTTCTCAGTAAAACTAAGTATTACTAAACTGTTTTATCTTTACCTAAATTTTAGGCAAAAATAGTCTCTTGAGGTAGCTTTAATATGAATTTCTTTCCTAAGTGGGATTAAGGATAATTTCCTATGCATAAGTATTGCAACATGTTGCCCCATGTGAATTTTAATCATCCTGTAATCACTTGTCTGAGCTGTTGGTATTTTTAACTTATTTGTGGGGTCCTGTAACACAATAAAGACAACATCTTTGTATGACATAAATTGTAAATAATTTTTCTTGCTATTATGTCTGGTTTTACTTAGGTGTTTCCCTTTGTTTCTGAAAAAGTTTAATTGCATCGCTGATTGATTCATTTTTATTTTATTGTTTACAAACCCCAGCAGCCCTTTCCTGACAGCTGATGTGGATTTACTCAGAAGTCTGGGTGGTCTGTGCCGGAGGAGAGCAGGGGTGCGAGCTCAGCAGAGGGTGTGAGGCTGCTACTGGCTAAAGCCCCCACGGTGGGGTCCGCAGCCCTCATTTCTGCGGAAGCCAACCTTGTGGTCTCTCAGCCGCCATAGTGCCCGGCTCGTGGTACATGCTCCCTGGTTATTCTCCTCAGACTCCTCAGCTTCTCTGCCAGCTGAAGAACCAGGTTCTGCTGGGCAATGAGGTTGGTGAGCTGAATTATTTTATACTAATTCAGGCCTTATTTAGCCTAAAATCTTACAAGATTTATTCTGATTTTGTTTCCATTTTTATTTTGTTTTATTTTTTGCTTTTTGAGTGGTTCTCACAGGCCTGAACTCAGCATATGACCCAGGCTACCTTGAACTTTGGTGGTCCTCCTGCCTCAGCCTCCCAGATACTGGGATTATAGTCGTACACCATCATATTGATATAGGGGAAATAAGTGTAACTCCCAACCTGCTATGTCCAATACACTGAGTTTGTGTTCCCCAAAACTGAAGAATGAGTTCTAAGGAACAACAGAGGTTAAGATTAGGAAAATTTTATTATGACAGAGAGCACCTGAGGGAGATAGGAAGGGACCTGGAAAATGGGTGGCTGCAGACCCCACTTTACAGAGGAAGCTTTATAGAGCAAAATCACGAAGTGGGTGCAAAATCACACAAACAGGTCCAGTGGGGGACAAGTCCACAGTCAACCAACAAGATCAAGAATTTAGCCATTTAGGTAATAATGACCCAATGGGGAAGCAGGTCATACAGCAGGTGTTCCTGGAAAGAACCGGGTCCTTCTAGGATAAAACAAGTCTTCCTAAAGAAAAGGCACCTACTGGGGTGAGGGAGGTTCATGTTAATTTATTGCTTACCTCTCAGGAGGCATGTTGACCTGGTCATTTTGCCCTTGTCTTGAGGCCTGACCTCCGGATGCGCCTCCAGCCACAGTTGTAATGCCTTCTCATCCTCTGCTTCGACACCTTCAAGGGCCTAGCCCTGTCGGACTGACCATAATATTTTTATCTAGCTTGGCCGTCTCTAATAATATCTTCCTGATATAATTTCAATCTTTAAATGTTTAAATTTTTGATATTTTCAGAAGTTATTTTCAGCCATTCTTTTAGATGGCTACTTATAGGCTGTCCTGTCCCTTTGTACTGAATAAGGGGGCACATGTACCATCTTCTAAATACTCATTTACGATGAAACCTACTTTTCTACTTTCAGTGTCATACCACTAATCTTTTTATTTACATACTGAGTACTGTAGCACTTTAAAAATTCTGATGGCATTATAGTATATTTTCATTTTCTTTTTGTATTTTAGTTTGCTTTTCTTGCAAATATATGAAGTAAACTATATAATCAACTTGTGTATCTCAAATTATAAAATTTGTTTTACTTGTATTAGAGCTACATAGTATACATAAACTGACTCAGAAAATATTAGTATTTTTATGCTCTTTAGTCTTTCCTAGAATGTGGTGTTGAATCTCTATGTATTAATATTATGTTTCTAACACTTGTACTGATACTGTATTTATAGTTGTATTTTAATATTGGTTTCATAGATCTTATGCACGTCTTCCTCAGCTTCCTCATAGATATTTCACATTTTTGTTGCAGTTGTTCACTTGTCTGTTCTTCCAGCATACACTGTAAGTGGTTACTGTGGCACATGTGACAGTCATCTGATCCTATAGATTTTCTTCTGGGCCACCTTACCTTTACATTATTAACAATTATCATTAACAATTGCTAAGTGAACTAGTTTTTCTTCCAAGTATACAATCATCTAAGGTAAATGTTTTTCTGATTTTCACAACTACATTCTCCTCTTTTTGCTTATATTAGGAATTAGGAAACAAAGTTAAATAATGATAGTTATTTTAAATAAACACACTGCTAATCACATTTGGAAGTGTCAGCTTTTTAATATGTGATCAAATACTTGAGATAATCCACTTTTAAGGAGCAAAGGTTTATTTTAGCTCTAAATTTCTTTCATTCTTTCCTTCCTTCCTTCTTTGTTTCTTTGTTTCTTTCTTTCTGCCTTTCTATCTTTTTCTTTCTTTCTTTCTTTCTTTCTTTCTTTCTTTCTTTCTTTCTTTCTTTCTTTCTTTTTCTTTCTTTCTTCTTTCTTTCTTTCTTTCTTTCTTTCTTGTCTCTTTCTCTCTTTTTTGATACTGGAGAGCAAACTCAGGACTACGTGCTTATTGGGCACGCTTTGCCCCTGAGCTGTACCCCTGGCTGGGCTCTCAATTGCAGATTGGTTGGTTGTCTCTGCCACAGTTGGCTCCCTGACAACATGGTGCGTCACAGGAGGAGCACAAACAGAGGAAGCTGTTCCTGTCAGGGTAGTCAGAAGGCACAGTAGAAACATTAAGGGTTAGGGTCCCAGTGCTCCTTGAAGTGCACACCCCCAATGACCTAACTTTCTCCCACTACAGCGCATCTCCTGGGGTTCCCCCACCTCTGAGGAATGACAGCAGCTGGCAGTCACGTCCTGACACATGGGTTTAGGGAACATTTCAGATCCAGACCATAGCAGGTTTTTCATGTTCCAAATTAAGAATAGATTTTAAAATTTTTATCAGATAACTTCCTATCATTTGTGCAGGGGATTGGGTTTCACAATTCCATCAAATTTTGAATGATGGATGTTACACACTTGGCCATCAGAGTATGTGGCTCTTTTCTTTGCTCCTAAATTCAGCTTTTTAATTTTCAGTTGGAAATTCTCATTCAGCATTTATTAATGAGCCTCTCTTCTTTTATTCTTCTTTATCTCAGTCAGGATTTTGTTTTAATAATATGGAAAACTCTTCAAAAAGGAGGAAGAGGTTGTTTTATCGTATGATACACATATTCCAATATACTTTCGAATTAACACAGTCACTCCTTAGAGAAAGACGTGATTGTTTTCAACGGTTTAAATTTATTTTTACTCTTCCAGGAAGTGGTCTGAATTCTGAGGATATCGAGAATCCTCAACACAGGTGGGTGATGTCCGTGAGGAGTTTGGATGGCTAGTGAGAGGCACCACTGAATTTCAGCATTGCCTTGCTCCAGAACTGCAGTGGGTACTCAGATGAGTAGAAGTTATGCTGTGTACAGTTTCCTAGAGGCGAAGTTCTATATTTGGGCCAATGGAAAATTTACCTGAACACTTTGTAAGGCAGCTACCTATTCCTTTACCCATTTCTTCATTTAGTCAACAAATGCCTATTGAACATCGGCTGTTCAATGGGAATTCTGTTCAGTACTGGGGTACAGAATATTTCCATAAATCAGCAAATGCAGCAGTGTCACTTAACCCACTGATTTGCAAAACTCTAAGCAATTTTTATCACAAGCAAAGAATGGGAAAAAGAATATTTAGAGATCTGAGTAGAAAATCCCAGCCACTAAGTGGCTTTTATCCCTAGAGACCTGGCAACCCAGTGGAAATGTGCATCACAGCATTACTAATGTAGTAATTAATCTAGCAACTTGTGATTTCTCCCGAGACAGCCCGGAGAGGATGCGAGCAGAAGTAGAGCAATTTCCCTTTAATTTAAATGTAATTGAGGGGAAGGGAAAACAAAAAGGGGAATGTAGATTTGTGGATAATCTTATGTATGAGTGCAGTTTGAATTGAAAAGACAAATAGTGTAGAAGTTTCTTTGTTGATCTTCTTCTCAGAACTTTCTTATTTCAACCGTTAGTACTAGATCATTTCTCCACTGCTCAGTAGTAGCTAGTGATTTAAAATGACTTAATAACAACATCCTTTATTTGACTAGAACTTTGACATAATTTGAAAGATAACAATGAGGACATTGAGCAATCACAAGCTACAGTATAGATGTAGTATATACCATATGGATATAGAGATACCATTATAACAGATCCATGTCAAGTGATTATGAAAATTCTTTTCCAATATAGAGAAAAACTAAAAAGTCTATTTGAAGACATTGCTATTCTAGAAACCATGGCTTTTTTTCGCCAATTTTCCTTGAGTACAAAAAATTACCTATTGCCCTAAAGAAATAGAATATATAAAATCAACCTTGTATAACTTCTGTTCAAAGTAGTTTCTCATAATATGTTATTTTATGACTTGAATTAAGGGCTATGACATTATGACTAATCAATCTTTCTATGATGTAATGTTCTTTTTCATTCAAGCATTTCTATGAGGTGTCCACAACTACAAAAGCTAACGTGAGGTGAGATTCTTTCTGTAGGGAAGCATATCATACAGGAAGTGTTCAGTGGACTTGAATGATGGCAAGGAATACCCCATTTTTTCCATTCATTTGCTGATAGGCATCGAGGCCGTTTCTGTTGTTTTCTTATTATTAATTATGCTGCTAAAAATGTGCACAAATGGATCAGTATAATGTGATGTCTTTCAGTCCTTCAGTAACATAAACAGGAGAAATATAACTGGGTGAAATGAAATTTATATTTTACTTTTTTTGAGGAATCTCCACATAGGTTTCCATAGTGATTACACTAGTTAATATTTCCACCAAAAAGGTAGAAGGGTGCATTTTTCCCACACCTTTATCATTTGTTGGTTTTTGTGCACTTGATGACAGCTTTTCTGACTGGAATAAGATAGAATCTCTGAGTTGATTTTTTTCATGTACTTACTGACTATTCATACTTCTTTTCAGAAGCATCTATTCACTTCATTGGCCAATCTTTTAATTGAATTGCTTGTTTGGGGGATTTATTTTTCAAAATTATATAGGGGCTGGAGATACAGCTCAGTGGGATAAGTGCCTGCCTGCTAAGTGCAAGGTCCTGAGTTCAAATCCCCAGTACTAAAAAAAAAAAGTCTTTATATATTATAGATATTAGCCATCCATCAGAGAAGTAACTGGCATTTTTTTCCATTTTGTAGGTTGTCTTTCTCTTGTGCAGAAAGGTCGATATAACCCTATCTGTTATTTCCTAGTATTACTTTTTGTGCTATTGGAGTCCTGTTAAGGAAGTCTTTGCCTCTCTTTATGGCTTCCAGTGTTTCCCTCTCATTTCTTCCAGAGTTTCAGTGTTTATATCAGGTTTTGGTCCATTTTGATTTCATTTTAGCACAGGGTGAGAGATATGGGTCTGCTTATGGATAACCAAGTTTCCCCATCACTGTATTAAAGAGGCGATTTCTTAAGCATATGTGTATAGTCCTTTTCTCAGAGACCATGTGGTTAAAGGTACATGTGAGTGTGTCTATATTTTCTATTCCACTTTTCTACCTCTCTCTTTTGTCTCAACACTACACTATTTTTGTATTATAACTTATTAGCAGAATTAAAACCTGAGATTGTAATGCTTCCTGTTTGCTCCTTTTGGTCTGTGGTTATTCTGTCTTTTCCGGTTCTTTATAAGCTTTAGGAATTTTGAGTCTGCCATATAAAGGAGTGCATCATGTGCAAATAAAGATAGCTTGAATTTTCCTTCCATGTGTATCCCTTTTATTTCTCTTGCTGATTGCCCTGGCTAACTTTTCAAAGACTATGTGGAAGAGAGGTATGAGAGTCTCTTTCCTCACTTTAGAGGGACTGCTTTTAGTGTTTCTCCCCGTTGAGTAAGATGACGGCTGAGGGCTTGTACTAAGTGACTTTGATCACTTTTCCTCTGTTTTTGTCAGAAATTTTATCATGAAGGAATGTTAGGTTTTGTCAAAGGTATTTTTCTCATCCATTGAGATGATCATGTGATGTAATCCTTAAATTTATGTGCTAAATTATATTTATTGATTTACATGTACTGTAAGATTCTTGTAGCCCTCAGATGAAGCTGACATAGTCTTGACATATAATCTTTTACTGATTTGTTGCATTCTGTTTGTAAGTGTTCTGTTGAAGATAATAATAATACCCATGTTGGTAAAGGGTATTGCCCTAAAATCTTTTCTGTTTTTTCTCTTTCTTATTTCTCTTTTTGAGTCCTTTTTCTATTTTAGTATCAGAGTAATAATGACTTCATGGAATAAGGTTGATTGTTTTCCTTTCAATTTAATGGAAGAATTTAGAGTGCTGGTATTGGTTTTCTGAAGTTCTGATAAACGTAGCAGTGAATCCATCAGGTTCCAGGTGTTTCATAGTTGGTGGGTATTTTCTATGCATCAATTATTTTGCAGGGTTTTAAAATATTTTTGGTTCAATTTTAGTAACATATGTGTCTAGGAATTTATCTTTCTCATCTAAATTTTCCAAGTTTTCAGAAATTTTTATAAACTCTTGAATTTCAGTGAAAATTTTGCTTTCATCATTTTTAATGGCATTAATGTGGGTCTTTTTTATCCTTTAGGTAAGTTTGGCTAAGTTCACTGATCTTATTGTTTCAAACAATTATCACCTTGATTCATTCATTGTTCTTTTGTAGTTTTCTTAGTCTCAGTTTCGTTCATTTGAACTCTGACCCATAAAGTACTTTTTCCTTCTGTGAATGTTAGATTTGGATTGCTCTGGATTTCCATGAACTTGATGTACATTTTTAGGTTATTTACTTGGGGTTACTCCTCACACATAGAAACATTTCTCTTAGAATTGCTTTTAGTGCATCCTACATATTCGGGTATGTTGTGTTGACACTGTTATTTAATTCTAGGAATTTTTTCATTTCTATCCTGAGTTCTGTGATGTTGATTATTGAAGAATGTATTTATTCACCGTGTGTTTGTGTAGTTTCTGTGGTTTGTTTTGTTGTTGATTTCTAATTTCATTTTATTATGATCTGGCAGGATGCAATGGGTTATTTCAGCTCTTTTGTATTTCTTTCAACATATTTTATGCCCTAATACTTGACCCCTTTTGGATAAAGTTTCACAGGGGTGCTGAGAAGAATGTATGTATTCTACTTTGGTTGACTGGAGCCCTCTATAGATATCTGTTAAATTCATTTGCTCAGTGATGAAGTTCAACAATGTCATGGTTCTGTATTGATGTTTTGGTCTATTTGACCTACTTGTGAAAGGAGTGTACTGAAGTCCTCTATTGTTTTTGCAGCTATCTATTCCAGTATCATCGCAGAGACATGCTTTTCCCTCCATCAATGTTCATGTAAGTATTTAACACTATCAGTAAATTATTAGTTTTAAAGAAAAAAAACGATGAGAAAATTGTCATCTGTTTCTGTTCACCATCATTTGAGATATGTAGGAGCTTTCTTTTTTTCCATTTTATTTCATTATCCAGTTGTTTGAGTTTCTTTTATCACACATACAAAGCATACTCTCAACATTAAGATCCTCCAAACCATACCCTTCTCTTTAAATTGAAGTTCAGAGCCCATTTCAGAAAGCATCTCAAGGGAAATTCCCCCAATTAACTATGGCATTTTCTTTGATCTATTCAATCCCTTATCACTCTCTGTCAGAATATTTCCTTGTATGTATTCATAGTCATTGAACACTGACCTATCACATCTTTTTTAAAAGATTATGCAATTCTCAGGGCATCAATCAAGCCTAATCTCAACTATATGCCTTATGCTCCTGTTATAGTGTTAAGCATCTATAGATAGTCAGCAAACACCATTGACCTATATACAAGGACTTAAGATTCTTTGCATAGGTTTTAAAATCCCTAGTGATTGCACTAAATTCTTTGGTTAATTTCCTCCTGCTCATTAAAGTAGTACATTTCAATGAATGAAAAATAAGTCATTTAGTAGAGTCTGTTTTATAGCTGTTTTCAGCTTCGTAATAATGAAGGGCAAATTGGAAAAAAAATGTTGATACTCTAAGACACTAATGTATTCAGTGGATTCCAAAATCCATTGTGAGAGATTCTAAAGTGCAAAAGTAATTAACATTAAACAGAAAATAATAAAAATGGTATTATCTTTAGAAAACAGCACACACAGAATGCAGTTGAGAGCCTGGAATAGGTTGTTGCCAATAGAAACACTTTGAGGTTAATTTCTAGCTGTGGGAACTTACTAAAAATGTTATAAATCTCAAAGTGAGTTTAACCTGAATAATTTTTATTTTTGAAAATAGTTTATCAATTTACAGAGCAGACATTTTTTTGCATTACTTGATCCTTCTGAAAATATTATTCCTTTGCATACTTCTGTTTGATTCTTTCAATATCATATAAAAATCATCCTTTCTCTGAGCAGAGGAGAAAAAGCACCGCAACACGCCGCATATCCTAAATCAGTAGTTTTTAACTGCACATTAGACTTACTAGTGTTTACATGTCCACCACTTACCCCACCTTCTAGGGATTTTCATTGAAGTGGATGATTTGGGGTTCAGTATTATGTTTTCAGTTCATCTAGATTTTTCAGGGGTTAAGATGATGGACTGAATCAGTGTTACAAAGATCCTACAGTAGGTTTGTGAATAGTTGAAAAACTAGAAAATCCTACCAATTACTGTCAAAGATCAACACTATACATTTCATTTTGTAATTTTTCATTTCTGAGAGTAGAGATAAACACAATCAGAATATGTACAGACAAGAGCAAACAACTGGGATTTGATGAAATGTATTACTTTCTGGGTTCCTTTTCTTGGCTGTGGGTGTGTTCTTGCTGTATATGTGTATTTTGTAAGGCAAGGAGTGATTTATCACTAACATTGACAACAGAAATGTGGCAGCACACACTTAAAAAGTTTCCAGGACTCATACCATAAATGTGCATCTATTTTGTTTGACATGATTTAACATTGCTGATGGTTGTGTAGTATTCCTTTTTAATAAAAATTTTATTTAATGCTAATTCTCCATTGAAAGTAATTTAAAACATAGTATAGAAAGTAAAATGTATTCTCTCTCTCTAAAGTTTACATTGGATATTGTTACTCTGTGTAACTTTATCAGATTTCTAAAGTTTTGCTGTTGATGGAAATTATTTTCTTAACATAGAAAGGTAAGTATATGGGTTAATCATATGATTTCAAGTCTTTGGAATTGTACTGAATCTATAAATACAAGGTTACTAAGTGAGAGCCAAGGAACTTGAAGATGAAATTTTGAGTGAAGCTTCTAAAGCATCATGTTGAGGAAGATAAGAAACATAAGAACCATCTGTCAGATCCCTGAATTCATTATGAACTTTGAGGAGAAGCCCTGGCTGACTGAATCCTACTGTCCTGGGTGTTTGAAGTTTGCACAAGAGGTTGCACAATAAGGGAAGATAATCCAAGAGATGTCACTGAAAGCAGAGATCATTACAGTGGATCTAGTAGCATATTCATGAAAGCAGCAGAGCGAAAGTCAGGAAACTGAGCAGCCAGAGTAAGAAGCCGGAAACATTGGAATAGGAGGTCAATGGTGGTCAGAAGACAAAGAGAGAGGGAATCAGTTATGAGGAGACAAAGTCATAGAAAAGAAGAAAAAGGATCAAACAGGAGAAAAGGATCAAACAGGACTCAGGGCTCTTCAGAGATGTTTTTCTTTAAGAATGTTTATGCAGGTGTCTGTATGTCAATATGTTTTTGTACTTTTATGTTTCTAAAATAAAAAAAAAAAAAAAAAAAAGAATGTTTATGCAGAAGCAACAAGCAGGTTGAAATCGACAATGAGTGTGTTACAACTGTCCCTCTACTTATTCATTTTTTTGTGTTTATTCAGAACATATCTGTTGAGTGCCTGGTGTATACCAGGTAGCCTGTCAGGTCCTGGGGAAAGCATAGATGAACAAAGTACATGTTCTGAACATTTTCCTTGTCTGCTGTTCCTTTGTGCCCTCACTGAGAATGCCTAAGGGGAAGTGTTTCCTGGGACTCTGAAGCGGTATTTACACTTTTGATAGGTTTGAGGGTCAGATCCCTAAACATTTTCTTCCTTTGAGTATGGTGCTTAATGTAATTAAATGTTATGTTTCATCTATTTGAATATAGAGTTGAATAGCCATAGCCAATATTAACATTTGATGTTTTTATTGTCTGATTTACAGATTTTATTTAAAATTTATACTGATTTCTACTTGATAAAAAGAAGCTGAACTACTTCTGATAACATCCCCAAACCGTTTCTTGATTATCCTATCAAAACCCTGCTAGCTGAGACCATGCCTTTGTTCAGTCGTGGGCAGGATGGGTTACGAGGGACTATTTCTCACAAAGATCACCAAAAAATAGTTTTCCACAGACAATGCTTTCTCCTGTTGGCTCAGTGAAGAGTAGCAATGCGAATCATATTTTTATCTTTCCGTCTTCCAAATCCCTGACCTTATTATGATTTAGATGGCTATAAAGTAACATGGCAAGAAAAGCCTGTGCCGCGGAATTGGCTGTGTAAAACATCGTTAGTGCTGCGCTCCAGCTTCCTTCACGTACGCTAGAATGTAGACGTGCAAAACCTGCTGCTTCCGGTGGGCACAGAAACCCCCAGACAAAGGTAGGATGCAGGGCCGTGCGCTTCCTCTAGGCTCTGGCCCGTATGGATATCTGGGTGGGGGCTCGCGATGCCTTTCTTATAATCTAGATATCACGAACCTGGTACTTCATAAAAACATTTTTGAAAAATGATTTCATCTTTGAGTAAGTCGAGAAAAAAACAAAAGTAATAGTATCTATTTTAATATGTTCATCTATCCAAGAATTGACTTTCTCCTCTTGGTTTTGAAGACTATTAGAATATTTTATGGTCTTGTGAAAGTATTATGACTCCTGGACAGTCTGCTTTTTGTTCCTAAAGGACAAGATGTCCCTGCTTCGGAGTGAGTCCCGTCTCATCTCGCTGGGATCAACTTTTGTATTACTCTCACATTACTTTAAAAAGAGACTGCAAATTCAAGTTTTAGATCTCTTTTCTTTCTTTTTTTTTAAAGTAAAGTAAGCACTTCAGTGTTTGCAAAGTTACTTTGGGGTAACAACAAAAGTTACTTTTTATCAAATATTCATATTTTGCCCCATGTTCTTACTTTTTATCCCACAGATGGCTGCTTCTGCCTTTCAGTCTTGTACAATTCACTTAGACAGAAAGCATGAACAAATCTATTTATTTTTTGCAACTATGGCAGAGGAAATCTAGAGGTGGACAGTGACTGTTCTAGGTCTCTCCAAAGGATACGTTTAATTTTCTTTTGAGTTTTACTAGATAGAACAAATCTTTGTTGCTTAGTTCACTTTCTGATATAAAAATTTTACTACAACAGCAGTATCAGAATGGAAAGGTAATGAAACCCATTAACAAGATGTGAGTAGAGGCCCAGAGCTGCTGAGGCATATGGGTGATGGAAACAGAGGCATGAAGAAAAACATTAACAACAAGAAGCAGAAATGGAGAACATGGAGAAATTGGCTGACAGAGACATAAGAAGCTGTGCCTGAGAAAGTGGGTATAGCTAAAGGAGGAAGATCATGCATTATCACCTATTTGCTTTCACAAATACCCGAGATAAATCAATTATTTTTTTGTACTGGGTATTGAATTCAGGGCCTTGCACTTGCCAGACAGGTGCTTGTGCCACTGAGCTATATCCTCAGGCTCCAATAAATCAACTTAGAAGGATGAATGACTTGTTTTGGCTCACAGTGGGTCTTGGAGATTTTGGGGTTCAATCCATATTTGTGTGGACCCATGGATTTTGGGCCTATTGCAAGCAACACATCATTGGGAAAACTGTGGTGGGAGAGGTGTGTTCACTTCATGGCATTCAGGGAGCCAGATGTAGTGAAGGACTTAAATGTTCTCTTTAAGGGGTGCTCCCAACACTCCCACTTCCATCCATAATCTCCATCTCCTAATAGCTTTGTCATCTCTGGATAACACAAGCTGGAGAACAAACCTTTAGCATCTGAGCCTATGAAGGACATTTATGACCCAAACCATGGATTTCCGTCTTCCCCCCCAGGTTCTGTCCTAAGGATTCTTTGCCCTAACCACCCCTAATCAAGATGATTTCCGAGTCGTATTTCTACTGAAGACTTCATTTTCACTTGTGGTCACTGGAAGAAAGCTCTATGAAGAGAAGGATTGCTCCAGCTGTCAACCTTGCTTAACAAAGCAGTCTGGAATTTAAGGGTTCAGGACAATCATTTGATTTTGTTCCCAGCACCTATGAGTCAGGAGTTTGGTCAGAGAATAGCGGTGATGACTCTCTAGCTACTGTGTTGTCCGAGGTGTCAGCTGGGAGGATTGTGTGTCAGAGAGGATTGGGCAGGTGAGAGCCGGAGACAGTTTCACAGTAGATTTAATTTTCAGCTGCCCCTCCACTGTGATGGATCAGAGCAATGAATATTTTTTATTCAAATTATGGAAGCTTCAGTGTAGCAGGGTCTTATCTGTGGCAGTATAGAGTCCCAATCAGGAGTATTCCAAGAAAACTGGATGCCAGCTCTGTGGCTTCCCTAACCTTACCTAGGGAATGTGATATTAATTTTGCCATAGCACATGGGTCTTGGCAGAAGCATATTTTGTTTGATTTAAGGAGGGGTGATTATCTTACTTCTCAATGGAAAGAGGGTCCAAAATTTATAGAAAACTTTTTAACTACCACCTGTTTGATTTATTCTTTAGCCCATTAACTTGTATCTCTATTGAATTTCAAATCCACTAAGTTCAGATAGCCTTACTCAGCTTTCTCTGAGACAACAGAGCATACCATGCCAACATGCAATTTTCTTACACAGAATAAGTCATATTACATCGAAGGACCTCTAAATTACAAATAAATGCACTAATATTTTAAACAAATATCCTAGAGGTTCAAAGTCCATATTGTATCATATGAAAAAATTGCTGTAAAGCCAAGTATACTCAAAATAATAGTTCTACAATCCCAGAAACACAGTTTTTTTGTCTTGTGTAGATAAGTGAAAATTCTAGGAAAAAACTGTGAGCTCAACAGAGCACATCAGCCCACAGTGCTGCAGTTACTTCAAATAGAAACTCAATACGTTAATCTTCATTTTTCTTAGGATTAGTTTTTCTCTGAATCCTTCCCATTTCAGTGGAACACAGTGCACTGTATGCATAATTAATAAAATATCTCCTGATTCCATACAAACATGTCAGTTCCTCTGAGAATCCTTGACTTTCTGACTACCTGAGCTGCAACTCATAGTAGGCTTTTGAGTACCTACAGTCCTTACTTTTTCTTAAATACTTTAAAAACCTTAATTATATACTTTACACCTGGTGATCTCAACCTCCAGGGATGCGCAAATGAACATAAGAGTCAGTTTCTTGTTTTCAGTGATGTCATACCCATTCTTTGGATCTTCTGTGTTTTGAAACTCTGCAACAGTTATTTGTGTACTATGTAGCACTTAATTGTTGTAAAATAGAAATACTTATTATTGATCACTAGCACTCAGTCAGTTTGGCAGTGAAATACTTACAGCGAGTCCACAGAAATGCAGGTATCTCATTTATAGGAAGTGAATTTAGGACGGGAGAGGGAAAGAAAAGGGAAAGATAGCTATTGTCTCAGTTCAGCTCGCGTTGGACTTGCATCTACTTCCCGGGAAGAGGAACCTGTTGGACGGACAGGAAGCGTGTGCCCGTGTACTCTAGAGCAGGAGGCAGGGTGGGGATTTGGTTGATGGAAGATATGTGCTCTACTTCTGACTGAGAAATTAAAGCGACTACTGCAAGTTCACAAAGATTTTCCTTTATGACTACAAAAAGAAGTTGGAAAATATAAAGCAAAGATGACGAGCATAAAAACACACAAAAAGAGAACACAATAAGATTCCGAAACTTTGGCAATTTCTGTAAGTTGTTTTTATTATCCTGTTTTCTGGTGATGACCAACACTAAATCACGGTGACCCACCCCATTAGGTTAACACCTTATGGGGTTTAGGCTAGATTTGGGTAAAAGGATAAGATATAGAAGCGTGGGGGCATTAAAACGTTGAGTTTCAATGTATGCCTAAGAGTCAAACGACTTTTTCCAGCCCAGTTGAGCCTAAAACATATTAGAAGGGTTACAGGAGTGTCTCCTTGATTGAAGCACTTTAGTCATTGGCTATGATTATTAAAATAATTTGAGACTATCATGTTAAGTGACATAAATAAGACATACAAGCTTAACTACAACATGATTTCACTGATATGAGAAGCTCAAAGTATAAATCAAGAATAAAATGAAAGAAAGGCAGTAGGAGATAGGGAGAGAGGTCCTTTGCACATGGGAGGGGCCTAAGAGGAGGGGAAGTAGGAAGGGGGGATGGTAAAGAATTAAGATGCGTTATGCATGGGCGCCAGGGCCACTCCATGAACGTAATCACCCTGCACTGCAGACACGTACTAAAAAAAGTAAAAATTACCAACAATTAAGAAAAACAAAGTAACACTTTGTTTTTATCACACAAACACCGGCAGTTAACTGAGGCTATTCAGGGAGAGGGCAGATGCCCAGGCCACAGCAAGGGTTTTCTGAGAATTCCCATAGGCTCTCACCTGTTCTTCTGTTTTCTTATTCTGTCAGTTGAATGTCAAAATCTGTCTCTTCTTGCAGGTAGAACCCACACTTCCTAACTTGGTCTCCAAGTCCCTGCCCGCATCGGCCCTCTCTCAGAAACGCAGCTTGACCTGTTTGGAAGGGACTGGGGCTTTGGTCTAATCCTCCTCTCCTAGTGTTCCCATCCCCAGTCCCAGCAAGGAGGGAAAATAATGTGAGAGAAAGATTTAAAGGTATTGCTTATTCTAGAAATGTACCCAGATTTTTTATAAGAATGTCCCTTTGGAGACAATGTTGTGGCTTCTTCTCAAGGCAAGAGTCTCCACTTAATTACCTGTGGTTAAACTGTGCCTCTAGCCATAAACCTGTACTATGACTGTACGACTTTCAAACAGACACCAATTTTCATTATTTCACCAGCTCAGGTTTGATCCGCCTTTCTGACTGACTCATACAGAACTGAGATCTATATTGAATCGAACACATGATTAATTAAAACAAAGATCTTATAGTAAGGACTGAAAGGCATTTCTTTACTTCTAGCAAATGTAAGCATTTCTGTGAAATTTTAAGCCTTTTGGGGGAACCATATATGTCTTCTGTGTTTTATATCTTTCAAAATATCTAGTAGAGCACACATGAAGGACATTTGGTTAAGAGCTAGTTCCTTGAGTTTGAGGAATTCCTGTAGGCAAGATGCTGTGTTGGTGAAGTGTTTTAGTTTGGGCCTCAGCTGTGTCTGGTACGGATGGGGCCTTATTCTAGGAGCCTGAGCTGTGGAAGTTGCCAGAGGCCCGGAGCACTGGACACAGGGACTCCAAAGTGTTTACTCCGGTAAACCGGGCCAGAGAGAAGTCAGTCAGTGGAGCTCCAGCTAATGTGCAGCAAAGTAGTTCACTGACTTAGCCTCATGTGACAGACTGGATGTTTGGAAAGTCTGCTTACCTAAACTTTTACTTCTTTCTGTAGGAAAGATGTTATTAACATGCATATTTTTAGAAATTTAAGAAATGGGCTACGAATGAAGTCTGAAGCAGATCCCAGTCTCAAATTAAAATAACCTCACTATAGTTTGACTTTGCATTTAAAATATTATATAAATTGGTAAAGATGAATGGATACATTTTAATTGTATTTATACATTTTCTTTTTTCATTGAATTCGTTGGTATTATTTACATATACATGATGATTTATTTGTCATAGGGAACTTGTACCTGTATATGGTATATCTTGAGTTCTCTTTTCTCCCAATCTCCTTCCCTGTGTTTAACCCCTTTTTATCTCTCTCTCTCCCTATTATCTATCTGTCTGTCTGTCTGTCTGTCTATCTATTTATCCTCTTGTTTTTAGTCTTTTTGAGATGGTTTTGCCATGCCGTTCAGGCTGGCCTCAAACTCCCAGCAATCCTCTGGCCTTGGCCTCTGGAGTTCTGGGATTAAAGGTGTGCACCACCACACCTGGATCTCCCCCTTATTCACAAGGTTTTGGTTTCATTTTATCCTTCTTATTTTTCTTTTCCCTTCCTTCCTTTCCCCTTTGACCCTCCCAACTTTTTCTTCTATTGTAATGGTTAGTGTTTACCCATTCCACTTTACTTTCACTCTACTTTGTAAAACTAAATTTTCAAAACTGTGTCTTCCCTGTGTGTTTTCCACAGTCATGTGCTGTAATAGGCAGTTACACAGAAGGATACACGCATGTAAGATCACACCCATGGACAAATATGCAAGTACAAAATTATAGTCCATTGTTTATGAATTTCAATTTTATTATTTTATCCAAAAAAGATTGTTCAGTATCCACTTTCCCATATATTCTATTTTCACTAAATAATAAATCAAAGAAATCACACTAAATCAATTACTATTAGAATTTATTTCATTTTTACTATTTGAAAATCTGTGTTGTGAACTTACCATATTTTAATCATTTCTTCATCGAAAAGTCTCACTTTGCCTTCCTTACCTGACTCCAGTGAATAGACGGCCATAGCCAAATATCCCATATATATCTCCCTCTTTAGTGGTGTTTTGGTTGTGACCAAGCTAATAAGAATAGGGGTTTCTCTGTTAAAGGGTAATTGCATTTTTTATTTCAATGGACATTGCATTTTAAAATGTCTTTAGCACTTTTCTTGTCAGTCAGGTCATCAGCCTTTTAAATTTTTGTCAGCCTCTTGAGTATAATGTAATATTTGCTGTTATTCTGATTTGCATTTAATGTGATTAACGGTTTGAGCATCATTTTCAAAGTCTTGATCATTTTTTAGGATAGTTTGAGTGGGTTGATTCTATACTCTCTCTTTTCCACTGAGCTTTGCTCATCTTGACAAATTTTCAGTGTCCTGTGTGTATTACAGGAACAATCTCCTGTCTGTATTCTCCACTACATATTTTGTTTCAAATCCTATATCTTTTGATTTTGCCTGTGTTATCTTTTGCTACCAATTTATGTGCCTTATCACTTTGGGTTTCTGAGTTTTCCTTGTTCATTAAAAAGGTCATATTTGCCTCCAGAAGTACACATAGTCCACTGGACTTTTCTCAAAAATTGTTACTATTTCACAAATGGAGTTTAATCCATCCCATTGAATATAGCGGGTGATAGGAACGGTAGATGACTAAATCTAAACTACTTGGACACCATTCATCCAGGGAAATGAAACATGTAAATGTAAAACACAATCTCTCTTACCATGTCCAGGGATATAATCATAGATTTCCTCTTGTTTTTATGGATTCATGAAATATCTATGTCATGTAGATAAAAGAATGATTGGATATTACTATTTTATAGAATAATAAAAATAATAATATTTTATGTGATTTCTATGATTATGTCTTAACTATTCATTGTACGTATGCTATTTATATAAGGTGCGAAAAAATGCAGTATGTGGTTAAATATAAAAGACACATTGCCATTAATTCTCTTCGAAATACTCCCGCTTGCTTGGAACACACTGCGTCATCTTTGCCACTTTCCAGTGCGGTGTGAACATCCTTAAACCATGATTGTCTTTAGCTGTGCGGCCGTGGCTACCTTGGTGTCCTTAACTGACTTAAATATTTGCCTCTCATGGTCGTTTTGATCTTGAGGAAGAGCCAGAGATCACAAGGTTCCAGATCAAATGACTCAGGTGGACAAGATCTGTAATACTCCTACTGGCCCCCTTTGCGCTGGACAGCACGCTGCAGCACCACGCTGCGTTTTTGTCACATCTTCCAAGGCTGCTCATAAAAGCAAACTTTAGAACTGCTTCCGAGGGGCCAGAATGAGGTGTGAAGTGCATTTGCAGTGAGGGGGATAATTATGGAGAGAGTAATGGCAATTTACTTTTATTTACTACGCTTTAAAAATTTAAATACTTGCTGTATTTTTCAATCACCCCTTGTACATTCTGACATATAAATTGCAAAAGATCTTTTTGTTTTATAATTCCAAAAATTCTGTGGTAGGTTTATGATTAAAATTCAATAAAGCCAAGGTATTAATTTTAAGGTGTTATGGTTTTTATTATACTGTTTCTTACCTAAAATCTTCATCTGTCTTTTCCTTTGTTGAGAAATTTGTTGAGTCTTATATCCTTCGATCAAATTTTACAGTTTTGTTTATGTAGGTTCTAAACATTTATAAATTGTATGTAACCCCTTATTTCTTCAACTGGCTTTATTTTACCATCAATTACCCTGTATTACTCATATCTACCTACTCTAAATAGCCTTATTAGAAAATAGTTCTTTTTTCCAAAGGAGTTAACATAATCACCAGGTATTTTCATTCAAGACCAAGTACTAGTCATAGAAGTGAGGTGCATTCCATATTTTACACACCAGACTTTTGTTTTCTGTTTATCTATTATCATTCTATCATATCTCAATTTCAATGAAAACACATGTATATTATTGTATATTTGCCTTATTAAGTACTTAAGGAAACACAGTTTTTACCTCTTTTAATAATTGATTTATATTTGCCAATTTTCATACTTTGATACCAATACATTTTTTCTTTTTAAATTTTTATTTGTTTGTTTGTTGCTCTTTGAGACAGTGTCACACTACATAGCCCAGGCTGGTCTCACAGCTGTGAGTATCCTGCCTCAGCATCTCAAGTGCCGGGATGATATGTGTGTTCCACCATGCCAGGCTTTACCTTTTTGAAAGCAATGAACAAGATTCTAAATTCTCCTCAGGAAATAGGCACAAAAAATGCAAATTCAAGAGAAAAATCCACCTCAAGCTAGTTGGTGACCAGAGACTGTGGGCTCACACAGATTGACCAGTCAGATTCCAGCTTTGTACTAGTAGCCATTTTGTGCCACAAATGTATCCACTTTCATAAAAAGAGGATCAATGCTGGACTGACTTGAAATAAAAGGATTAAGATGTTGTGTGTACATACACCAGCTGCAGGATGATTCACTACATACCTCAAACATGGACTAATAAAAGCTTCAAAAATGTAGAAAAGCTGAGACAAAATATGAGCTCTACAATTCAAAGTTTGACTACGACAAAACTAATTTATATGAGACTGATCTGTGACACATTCATCACAGCTTATTTATGCGGCCCTTGGCTACAGAAGTCCATGGTCCTCACTGATAGAAAAGTTATAGAGAAGAGTAAAACCTGAGGGCTGGGGTTTGAGTCCCTGTTCTGATTTTAATGAGCTGTGGAAGTGTAGACAGGTTCAATTTTCAATACCTCCTCCATGAAATGAGATGTACTTTGTATCAGTGGCTCGCCACCGGAACCATGCTGATTGCTACAGCTGGAAGCGTGCTGCTGTTGTCTAGTGAGGGGATGTCAGCGGTTCTGCTAGACATCCACGTTAGTAGCAATGATTCTGAGAAACTGTTTTGTCAAGATTATGTGTAGATCAAATGTTTTACGACTTTTATTGAAGCAAGTACCTGTCTCAGTAAGTGCATACATGGTTATTCATTTTTCTTCCTTTGAAATTTCCTGCAAACACTTTGCATTACTTATAGGGAGGGATAAAATTATGTATTACTATATGATGGGTGTTCGATCTGTATGTGAGCAAAATGTCATAGGAATAATAGGAAGGATAAGTTACCGATAACTGCTTTACAGTGTATTAAGCTATTTAAATCCAGAATTTCCTCATCATGGATATTTTTCCTTGTCCCTAGTACTTCTGAATGAGCAGGTCAAGAGAATCACTAAAAGCCAGCTCCATCGATGAACTAAAACAATTCTGTATGAAGAATATGTCTTGCTTTCATTCTTTCATCAGTCGTTATATAGTAATATGACATCTGTTACACAGTATCATCTTTAAGATAATATAAGATAATGAGAAGAAAAGTATTTACACCTTTACTGAATTAACCAATATATTTTCTAAATGACCAAAAGTGCATAAATAAATACATCTGTTATATATCCTGGGACTAACGTGTCACACATGGGTAATTTACACTCTGCCTGTATAACTTCTGCTGCTTGGCCTATAGCAAGAGTATTTTGATTAATAAATAAAAGCTGAATTTAAAAAGTTTGCTCGAAGGTTAATATTATATCAGCTCTTCTTCACTGAGTTTATATATGCACGGTTTAAAAGCACAGATTCTATTGACGGTAAGGCAGGGTCCAAGCAAGACGTCAAGACGAGCAATAAACTCTTTACCTGGGAAATTGTTACAAATGTATCCTTTCCCACCCCACACAGCCTGAGTGGGAATTCGGACTGAGGCCCCAGCAGTGGGTGCTTCATAGGCTCCCAGGTGATTATAAGGCACACTGAAGCTTGTGAACTGCTGTATAAAATAAAAACAAGCAAGGAAACAAAACCTTGACAAAGAGGAGAAAGCTGCCTTCTAGTGAGCCTCTTGGTGAATAATTTTACATAATTTATTTTTGATATCTGTAAAACTATGCATCCTAGATTTACTTTTATTAGTACATATTTGCAGTATGTAATAATTAGGTTCCCAGTAAGGGGCTGGGGCATGTACATAACACATCGCAGTTCTCTCCTTCCTACCACCAACAGGTCTTTCATTTTGAATAAAACCCCTAAGATTAGTTAATTGGATTTCTAGTGTTAACTAGATTTGTGTCCCATCTGATAGTAAAAAAGAGGCCCCTAAACTTGGCTACCATAGCTAGAACTTGGGGTTTCTTATTTGCTTTCTGTGTTTGATTTTTCTAAAACAAACCACCTGGTATGCGGAAAGGATGAATTATCTGTTGGAACAGTTATTACCGCTACAGCAATGTGACCTTGACCCTTTTAGATTGTCCACATTATTCTAAAATTTTCACCTATTCAGAAGGGAACTCACAGGATTGAAATAACATATAAATTTGATAAAAATATATAAAGTCCTTGGTACATTTTTAAAAGTGTTAAATAAAACTCTCAAGAGGAATAGATATTTTTAACTACCTGAAAACATTTTCCTCTGTGATTGCTGTCCCCAAGGAAAGTTTTATCAAAAGGTGGCTTAGTAAATACAGGTTCAGAAAAGAGAATAAGTCTTGTGTTATAAATTTCTTTTTTATAATTCAGGTGAAGGGCATCGAATGCATCCATCTCAGGTTCTTTATATCTGTTCCTCCAAGCAATCTTGGAGCGAAGCATTACCGTGCTCTCTGGCTTACACTGAGGAAACCAAGGCAGAGTAACACAGTTTACCTCATCGAAGTTGCACAGTAAGTGAATGGTAGACTGGGGCCTTCTTTAGCTACTATGCTGGGAATGCAGCTCTTTGGGTGAAGTTGCACAAATGAGTTTTTTTTTTTCTTTCTGACATAGCTTAGAATTTGTTAACTGTTCTGCTTCTTCCTAAACAGAGGTTAACCTGCCTCCTAGTTCTGCAAGAATTACAGCCAGAGTTTCTGTTCCAGCATCTGGGTGCCTAGTCATGCTGACAGCCTGTGGTAGTGAGGACATCTACTTATATCTCATCTGGAGTAAACATAAATGAGGACTGTAACTGCTAAAGAACTGAAATCAGTGTTTCGACTGTGATGGAAAGTAAATCACAATAGTGTTAACCACCGTTTTCACTGTTTGTGTTGTTAAAACTTTCAATCTGAAACTGAGGAAAGGAAGGCTTACTTCTTGGAGCCCTCAGGCAATAGTTTCAGGTTAAATAGTTTGATGTTTGTGGGTCACGAGTAAGGTTCTAAGGTCATAAATAATGGTTCTAAGGGAGGGAGAGGGAGAGCGAGGGTGAACCCCACTTAACTCAGTCATATATTGTTCTTGTGCTTCTTTAAAACAAGCTCTGAATTTCCACAACTTTTTACAACTCTACTTATAACTAATTAGCATTTAGAATTATGACACTATTGCTTCTCGGCCTTTTGGCTAAGATCAAGTGAACAATTAAGACACTCATCATAAGTAACTCTGGTTCCTGAGTCAGCTATTCTTTTTTAACTTTTTACTATGAAATTTTATTTATTTATTTTTAAAATTGAAATGGGTGGAACACAAAAAGACAATAGCTTAGGCTCTTTCCTATGTGGAATCTAAAAAAGTTGATCTCATGGAATTTGAGAGAACAGTGGTGACCAGAGTCAATAGGTTATGGTTTGATGATAAATAAATAATAAGTATTGATGTTCTGCCCAGAGTGAATATAGTTAACAATGCATTATATATCAGAGTCGAATATTATTGGAAAATGTTGCTGTGGCCAAACATTAGGAGCAGGTAAGAAGAAGCTGTTATAGGAAAATGCTGGAATGAGTGGGAGGTGGAAGCTCGCACCTTGCATGCTGATGACAGCTTGCAATGGAAAGAGGCCACGTGCAGGCCACCTCCCTGGCTGTGAAATGTGTGGCTGTGACTTCCCTAAGCTGCAGTCTCTGCTTTCAGCAGCAAGGAACATTAGGGACAAGAAATTTTGTTCAGTTCATTCAGTAGATACCCACTGGCTCTGTAAGATGTTCCAAGCACCCTTCAAGGTACTAGGGAGACAGCAGTGAAGAATGACTGAATCTTAGCACATATTCTTAAAGCTCATCAGTAGAGCCATGTTGCTGTTTCAAATAATATAGAAATCCCACTATGCTAAGCCTGTACAATATATTATGAGAAACATATTTTAAATTATTTCTGTTGCTGCAATGTAGTAATGGCACATTTATGGGCCCTTCAATTTAGATAATTTCTTCTTCAAAACTTGGGACAGTTAGTTGCGGTGGAGAGATGCTGAGATGGGTTAAGACTTTAAACTTTCAAGAAAAACTGTGGCCATAGTTGCTTCACTGTCCAGTTTGTTCCTAGACTTTCACCTTTAAGATATCTTCTCAAATTTCCTGGTTGGATTTCCATACGAACTATTGTAGCCAGGGAGGGGCACACCGAAAAAGCAATATAAGAATCTGCATTAAAAAAATGTGGTGCTCAGAAAGCTCGTATCTCTGTCTTAGCCAAAAAGACCAACTTTGGAAACAAACGAATTCTAGATTAAACTTTTGAACTGGGATCATAATATGCATTTTCCTTGTTGTACTACTACGGTTATCCACAGCATAATGCAGCCAGAATATTCTCAATTATTTACTTATTCATTTAATACAACAATGTTAATTGACTCCTATTTGCCAGCTTCTGATTATACTCAAGGTATATATTGTTTTAAATAAAGGCAAAAATTGTAAGCTCTTTTAGAAGAGCTTACAATCTCAGTGAAGATAAACAAATTTATTGAGAAATTGTAACAGTTAAAATATGACTCAAATGATTTGCATTAGCTTCCTACGAGTACCACAACAAAGTGACACAAAGGGGTAGATTACAGGCCAGGGATGTAGCTCAGTGGCACAGTGCCTGGCAAGCACGAGGTCCTCAATGTGATTCCTGGTACCAAAATAAAAAAACTGATGATAACACAGAGGTAGGTTAAAACAACATTTTATTTTATTTTCCTTTTTAGGTTCTGGAGATTAGAAATTTAAAGTTGAACTTTTGTCACTACCATGCATCCCCTGGAAATATAGAGAAAAATTATTCCATACCAGAAAGAGAAGAGAGGGGAGAGGGGAGAGAGGGGAGGGGAAAGGGGAGAGGGCAGAGGGGGGAAGGGAGAGAGTACAAAATCCCACAGCTAATTGGCAGCTTAGGGGCCATAATTCATACTACAGAGTTTTGCTTGAGAAAGGCAGAAGAAATGACAAAAACTTAGAATTAGACATTAACGAATATATTTCCTTATATTTCAGAATCTGACACTATAACCCAACCACATGGTGACATCCTTTGAACAGTGTTAGTTCTGGAGCAGGAGCAGAATATATTAGCTTGTGGGAATGCAGACACTGAGCATGATGTGATTAGATAGGAACATAATACCTGGTAGAATCTAAAAGGAGATAAAAAGAGAAAAACAGAGACTGAATTAAGATAGGTTGTGGATAATCAAGAGAAAAGAAGAGGAATATAGTATATTTTGGTTACTTGGGCCACACCTCCATGGAAGTTGTCGGAATGTCCAGCATGGCTAATGATGGCATGAATAAGTTTGAGATAAATGTCACTATAGCAGGTCTAAATAAATAATTGAGAAAGGGGAGAGAGATAACTACTATTGCAAGAAGCTGTGGATAGATTAAAGACAACAGTATGTGGAAAGGGAGTTGAGTGAATTAGAGACAAGAGTGTCCTTCACTCTGCAGCAAGAGCTTTCCTGTATAGTGGGCAATGCAGTGGTAGTTGGATGGATTAGAAAATACTGAATTTTCAGGATTAGATGAAACTAAATTGTCTTTAAAAACAGATGTAATTCAAAACCTTGAAGTTCAGGTTCCATTTAGTTTTTGCAAAACATTAACCTTTTAATTTCCATTTGATGTGGCTTCCTGGGAAGTGTTATTCAGAAGACTCACTTTATACCTGCACTCAGTGGCATGTATAATGTGCAAATTCCATTCAGCGAGCCAGAAAGAAAGTGTACTACTTTTTATTTAAAGCCTTTAAAAATCCAGAGTAATTTTAAGGGGATTTTTTTGAAATTCAGTGTTTCTTGAAACTCCAAAGTGAAACAAAGTTTTGGAAATCAAAGTCAAAGCCAGTTTATTATCATTATTCGTAAGACAAAACTCACAACTCTGAGCTCTAAAGACAGGCATCTCAGTGTTTGTTTTAAAAATTAACTAAGAAGTTTGATTGAAACTAACTTTACATAAAGAATATCTCTATAGTAAATTAAGGACAATAGTCCATCTGCTCATGAAGTATAGCCTTTCAGATTACAAATAATTAATGTAATTATTTTACCCTTTCCCCATCACTCTCAATTTCTCTACTTGCTACAACTTCATGCACACTGCAGTAAAGGTCAGCCTCTGTTGGTGACGCTGATGGTGCTGGTTGTGAATATGCTGAATATTTTCTCTCCGTTTTCACTGGGTAGGAGCAACTCTATTTTCTTGGGAACCGTCTGTTCATTATTCCATGTGATTTTCTCTGAGATCCAGAAATTAACTCAAGAAAAAGTCACATGGTATAAATTATATAAATTATGGTCTTTATCTGACACTTTATATGGGCACTAAAGGAAAGGATTTTTCTTTGTCTTTAATATGTAGGTGACACAAATGCGATCTCAGAGCTGCCGCTAACCATGACCTTGTGGCAGAAAAGTCACTGGAAACTTTCTTAAGCAGATGTCTAATCTTGGCAGCTTTTCCTTTGTTTCAATTTTAAGTACACTGAGTTCCTACCTTATGTAAGATACTAGGCTAGAGACTATAAGAAACTCAAAGACAGATTTACTATGATCTCTTAGATAAGTTTTGGTTTAGCTAATAGTCTGTGATATTACAATCACCAGAGTTTATTCAATATATCCTAAATGAGAAGATATTTCTTCCCACTATTTGAGATAAAGAGAAGAGCAAAAGTCATGCTTTCCAGACTCATGGAGCATACAGATTCAAATAACTATGGAAATGCTTAATTATAAACTGATAAATATTCTGAAATAAATGCAGGACTTTTGAATATTTACATGAAAGAAGAACTCCTTGTGATCTAGCTGTGGAATGTGACATTGGCAATATAGTGTGATTTGTAAGTTAGTGTTGGCGTCCAGGAGGCCTACACCTTTAAAGCTATGGCCAGGCTCTAAAGAAAAATGTCATGGCCCTAAAAGACGTACACTGCCTTTGACTAAAATGATCAAGGTCTCCACTACCATCCTAACCCTTTCCCTTGATACTCTCTGGTAACCTAAACAAAGATAAAAGGGTAAAAAAACGTGGGCACACAGGAGCTGCTGAGGTATATCCTGGAAAGCAATGGTCCTTGTGCTCCTGAGACCTTACAGAGTCTCAACTGAGGCAATCGTTTCTGCCTGCTCAAAGGTGAGAACACATTCATCATGTTGAAGTGTTCAGTGTAGAAGAATTAGATGACTTCACAAATGCAATTAAAATCTGGGAGATTGCAGTGCACAATCAGCACATGCAGCTTACACCAGCACCAAAGGAAGGGGGAGGTAATATTTCTTTTTGAAGTGCATAGCTCCTACGTTATAATCCGGCAAGATACTGTTTGGAAAAATTTTCTGAGGAAGCAAAGAAGGTCAGCTCACTAAACACAGTTCACCATCTATTTCAACACTGCTGCAATAAATTTTCTGTTACTCGAATACTAAGTCTGGCATAGGCCCTCACTTGTAACTGGTACTTGGCCTCTGAAGTGAACGAATGACATTGAAATGCAAAGCAAAGCAAGTGTTGGCATTTAACTGCTCCCCTGAAGATTCTGGGGGGAATGACTTTTTGTTTTAATGTCTTCTTCCTTTTCAGATATTTCTCCTTTCCTATTCATTGTCAAATCCCTATCAGAAAAATCTATGTATAATCCTATTGACTTCATTTTTATTTATTTGTTTGAAGAAGCTATATTTTAAAGTAAGAGATTTATCTAGTTCTCATCACATAGGAAACTTTGGGTTTGGGTGAGAGCATTTATTAGCATCCCACCCTAAATACAGAGGAGCTTCACAGACCCCAACTCATATCCAAAGAACTAATGGAGACAGCTGGAAAAGACCACGTTGGAATTGAATTCTGCTGAAGACCACCCAAGAAGTTTCAAAGTATGTGGTTATTTATGGTTTACTCCTCAGCTCTGTGCAAGAAGGTGGTGGAATTCTTCTTGGGGGACTGGAAAAGATATTCAGGAAGAGTTAAGTACTCAAGGACTTGGATCCAAAGACATCAAATAACCAAAGATAAAATGTATACTATTCTAAAGGGGAAAAATTGATGAAATGATATGCAGTAGGAAACTAAGGTTATATTTTTAAATAACCTTAAATCTTCAGAGAATGTGAGCATTTCAGCATTTTTGCAGTGAATTTCAAATATAACTATTTCAAAGGCATTAATCTCCAGCATTTCATTTTAACTGCTACTGTCAAACTATAAACTGGAGAACACCAATATGGTAAGGAAACTTTCCTTGTTAGAGAAAATCTTTTAAAATTACAAATGTGGAATTTTGCTATGATTAAGCACAGCAAAAGGAGAAAAATAATACCTTTAAATTTATATTCTAGCTCTCATAGTTTGATTGAGTCAAACTATGAGATGTTTAGTTAATTGCAGTTATAAAATTTCCTTTCTAATTATATTATACAATATGTATTTCTGTCTTTATATGATCATATATATCTACTTTCATAATTTTTTCTTTATCTTAAAAGGAAAAATGAAAAGAGATTATAATATTAGAAAAATTATATTGAAATGAAAAGACTATTAATAGCTTTAAATAATATTAAATAAAAATATAGTTTAGAAGGCAACAGAATGGGACATTTGGATCATTAGGAACTAAAAGAGGACAGAGAACTGTAAAAAATAATCTACCCATCTGTCCATACATCCACCCAATTTACTTTAAGCTCTGTCTGCAGTCCAGGTTCGTATTTCCAGGTACTGTTTGGGCAACTCTATCAAGCCCTTGTAGCTTTCTGTATGTTAGAAAGTTGACAACAATAACATTTATTTAACTTTCCACCACCACAAGCACAGAGTTCTTCATTTTTCAACACTCTCTTTTGCCACTCATACAAAACTGATCATCGAGTCGTATTGATTCTGCCTTTGAAAAGTCTCCTTTGTTTTCCCGTTTTGGGGGTATTGTCATAGGTCTTCTATTGCATGGGTTCCTGAAATAGAATTATAACGCCTTCTGATTTTATTTCTTAAGGCATTAATTTATTAATGATCAATATATTTTCTTCCTTTTTAAGAAATGAAATTTTCAAGTACACAAGATATGGCTCAGTATAACAGAGAACAATATGAACAATCACTAACATGTTCCATACTGACTTAGAAGATTCATGTTTTAGCAATGAAGTGCTGCTGGCTCAGCACTAAACGATATTGCTGTCACTTAGGTCAAGAATGTCCCTCAAAAGCCTCAGGTATGCAAAGGTGGGCTTTTGCAAGGCCCTCAGGTCAGAGGACACTGAGCTCATTGTTGGGTTAATGCACTGGTAAATTCAGCCACTGCTTCTTCTCAATTGTAATTTCTTTAGCAATTGTTCTAGTAATAATAGAAGCAATAGAAATAAATCATAGTGTTACCCATCAAGTTGACAAGCATCCTCTTCAACTTCTTTATTCATTTCTTATATCACTCTGTTTGTTTCTATGGCAGACTTCTTGTTAGTAAAGTAAACCTTCCATAGAGTAAACTTTCAGGGTCTTTGGTGTATCATTTAACCTGTCTCTTGATTGAGTACATAGCAAAGAGTGGGATTCAAAGCAGTCCGTCACATGTTATTCTGTCCTCTGAAACAGTGTTAGCAACAGCTAATTTGTCACAGCAGCCTACATGTTCTCTAGCTGGTGAAACAAGGAATGTGTGGTATGTATAAATAATGAAGTACTACTCAGTCATAAAGAATGATACATTTGGAGTCATTTTTAGGCAAATTGATGAAAGAACACCATAACATTAAAAAATAAATGAGACATGCAAGCTTAAATATTGCATGGTTTCTCTTATAGGAGAAACCAAAAGTATAAATAAGGAACAAAATAAAAGATAGCTAATAGGAGAATCGGAAGGCAGATCTTTGGAGAAGTGGAAGACCTAGAGATGGAGGGCAGAGCGAGGGAGGGGAAAGGAGGAAATCGGAAAGGACTTAGGATGTATTATGTATATATAAGCCAACTCACCATGATGAAAGCAATCATTACATATAGTACCTGTGCACTAATAAAAAGTTATGCCTAGATCTGTGGCTAGAATTGGGAACTTTGTACAAAAGAGGGATTCTTCACCATGAGCTTACTTTCCATACTTTGTATCAGATCTCTCCTTTTCTCAAGTGCATCACACAAGGCCTAGTTCATTCTGACTTCGCAAATGGAGGCTTCACATCTGTCTGTTTTCTACCATTCTTCGTGTTCCCTGAACAGACCATCTGTGTGTCCTGGTTTACTCTTCTTGGACTTTCTTTCACTGTTTGTCTGTTTGAAAAACTTGTTTTTCCCCATCATTGTTAAGTTCAGATATCTCCTTTAAAATATTTCTTCAGACAGTGTCAACAGAAATAGTTGTTCTTTTACCATTGTTTCAACAGATCTTTGACTGTGTCCTAATCATTTGAGTCTAACTTGCACTCTGTCTAAACAAGCCTTCAGCAAAGCTCAGACAGACCACAACCTCTTCCCAGCAAGATCCATGTGTCACCCACATTTGCAAATTTTGGAATATGTACAGTTTGATAAGTGTTTCTTTCCTTTTTTGTACCAGGAATCAAATTCAAGAACTTATGCTTCAACAAGTGTTCCTTTAATGAAAATTTTCTTAATAAAACCCTCTTGGTCTAATTAAGAATTAATGTGTATGCACATGTATGTACATCTGTGTGTATACATGTTTCATTATCATATGTATATGCAAAAATGTGCAGAGACTGTATTAAGTTTGCAGGAGTTGCCAAAACAGGCTACTGCAAATAGGGTAAGCTTAATAAACAAAAATTTATTTTATCTTTTTTTATTTTAAAGAAAATTTAAAAATAAAAAAATAACAACAACATATAAAAAAAACAAAATGATACAGGGTTTCAAAACAAAATGATAGGAATTAACAGTGGTTGTTATATTACATATTGTTATCTTCAATGAAATTGCTCAGATTACCAGATGTAAGAATACAATATTGATCAAAAAATTAAATAGAATAAAAAAATTAGAAACAACACAGAGCTTCACTACACAAGAGCCTTCAGACAAAGGACTTCTATCTAGAACATATAAAGAATTTAAAAAAATCAGACCCCAAAAGTTCAAAGATCCAATACAGAAATGGGCATCTGAGATGAATGCACACTTCTCAGATGAAGTAATGGCAAGAAAATATATTAAAAAAGTTCAACATCATTGGTTATTCGTGAGATGCAAATTAAAACAACACTAAGATTCCATCTCACCCCAGAGATAATGGCTATCGTCAAGAAATCAAACAATAACAAATGCCGGAGAGGCTGTGGGGAAAAAGAAACCCTTTTCCACTGCTAGTGGGAGTGTATACGGGTGAAACCACTGGGGTAGTCAGTGCAGAGATTCTTCAAAAACTAGGATTAGAGGTCCCACTTAACCCAGTTTATTCCCTTTTTGGATATTTTCCCAGAAGAATTAAAAACATCATACCACAACGGTATATGTGCATCCATGTTAATAGCAGTACAATTTGTAATAGCTAAATCTTGGAAACAAACCAAATGCCCATCCACTGAGCAATGGATAAAAATGATGTGGTATTTTTATACAATGGAGTATCACTCAGCTATAAAAAAGATAAACTCAAAGCCTTTATAGGTAAATGGATACACTTAGAGACCATACTCACAAGTGAAATAAATTGTACCCACATGTGTAAACAAATCATATTATCTGCTTAATGTAAGAGCCTGAAAGAGTAAATAAAGCTCCAAATTATATTTTGTTAAAATTCTGGAGGCTGTAAGTTCAAGATCAAAGTGTGGAACATTTTTGTGTCTATCAAAGTTTCATCCTTAGTTTTTAGCTGGTGGTCTTTCCATGCGACCTCATTTTGTATTTCCTCTGTTCATGTCTGTATTCAAATTTCCCCCATTTATAAGGGCACTTGTCTTATTGTTACAGGGTCCACTCTAACGATACTCTACAACTTAATTACCCCATCAGAAAGCTTATCTCCAAATAGAATCACTCATGATTTTGACTCCAATGTATAAGTTCAGAGGAGATGCAGCTTAGCCTGTCACTGGAGTCAGTATATAATCACATGTCCAGGTGTTTTTCCCAGTGGGTAGTTCTTACAGAAAATGGATCATAAGCTCTCCCACTCTAGGAAACCAAGACTAAAACTTCTAGAAAACGGCACAATAGAAACTTTCACACCAAATGACATACTTTATGATTTTAGAAGTGCAACTCTTTCAACTTCCTTAAACAAGTTATGCTCTATCTTATTGTAAAATACATAGCAAAGTTTTCAAACTATTCCACACATGTCAATGCATACAGGTACCTGTGGTCCATATAGGATAGATTTAACAACTCACATGTAACTAGCTATGTTATTATTTTAGTGATAACTGAAGGTTAAATATTCTTTTTTTATTGTGTGAGTTTAAGTGGTTCAATCTAAAGTAACTCCTGTGTAGACAAATATCCACAAATGAGTACAGTTTAAATAAAGTTAAGTATATTATAACTTACCTCAATTTTTATAATTAAGATTTTAGAAATCTTTTCATACAATACTTTTTGAGTTAGTCTGATCTTAGACTAGGCTAAAAGGCTCAGCAAAGAATAGAAAAGAAATAAAGCAGTAGTCTCCTTACAGGGAGAGAAAGTACATCGGCAACTCCAATCTTCCAAGCTAAATATTGTAGTTATAAAAAAGTCTAGGTTGAGATTGGAGAATGAGAATACAGTTTCACAATCACTCAGATAAATCACTTGGAGACAGATATTGCAGCATTTTCCAATATGACAAAGGAAACACAGAGCACATACTGTGCATTCAATGATTCTTCTTCTAACCTTGGGACAAAATCCTATAATCAAAGACACTGGAATGCAAGCTGTAAACACTAATCAGATAAATGAAGAAGAGGGATAGCTTCTTCTAAGTGGAGATGTGGTTGGTCTGACGGCTTAGTTGCAGTTGGGTTGAATTATATACCACCAAGACAGTAAGATAAACTTTAGCAATTTAGAGTTCTTAGGTTTTGGAATTTTTAAATGAGGGATTTGGGACTGGCATAAATACTCCATAGGTTTATATCTTTAGGAGAAAAAAGGCAAGATCCTAAAAATTGAAGAAAGAAGTAATGATCTCCCATAAATAACCAGCAAAATCTGATAGGACCTCTTGACAAGTATAAATTTGTGTTAAGAACAAAACTTCTCACTGTTTTTGTCTCACCCATGCAGGCACCAAAAATGATTATTTAAATGACTTCCATGTGAGCAGCGATGTGTTTTACCACTGGTAGGACTAAATAAATATCCGATGCTGAAAGGCAAATAAACCTTCGGATTGCTTGGCCATGTGCTGCTTAGAGTCCCCTGACTTCGGTATCCCTCGGGGAGAGCAACAATATTTGTTAGTAACTGGACACTGTCGTTCTACAGAAAGCCCAGTACCCAGATGCCACCATAGCTGAGAAGGACTGATTTGGAGCTTAAGTAAAACAAAGTGATTTACTCCTTTGTGTCTCTGCAAAAGCAATTAGACCAGAGCAGCAGCTGCATATAACACTAGAATAATAGTGAATGGTGTGTGTGTGTGTGTGTGTGTGTGTGTGTGTGTGTGTATTTTAAATCAAGCATTTTAAATCAAGTGCAAATGAGTACTTTATAAATTTATTTTAATTCTTTCAAATAAGCTGGCATTAGGCAAATAAGAAAAAAACAGAGGAGGGCTTTGTCGAAGAGCATATTTGTCGTCAATCTCTGTTTTTCATTTCTGTCACCTCTAATACCAGGATATAATGTCATGACCTAAGTAATCCTCCATGCAAGTTTGGGTTTAGGGTATTTGCAGTGACAGAGAGTTTAGATTGACCACATCTTGATCTTCTCCTAACAATACTTGTCACAATTCAGATAAACATCTTCCTCTTGGGCAAAATGGTTTTCTTGACAATCTTTGGGCTTTGTTTTGGCTTTGCTATCTGTGCTCCTAGGGCTGTTTTTCTTACTCTAACTAAACCAACTGAGAGATCAAAAATTGGATCTTGTTTAAGTGAAGGATAGAAAACATTTTCATTAACACTGCTTTTGAAATGGGTTCCCTCATCTAATTGTAATAGTTTCTCCTACCATCTTGGGTTTTCAGTAAAGAAAAACTCAGCATCCTCAGAGGAAACAAATGGATAAAGTTACTAATGCCAACAGCAAAGGGCTAGATAGTAGTTAATTAAGCTGTGTCGTGTGTCTTTCATTAAGGTACTGTTTCATCCAGCAGAGCCTCCAATAAGGTAAGTCTCAGAGGGCCCCTTAGGAGTCTGTATAGGAAGAAGCAGCCTATCAGCAAGCCCCAGCCAGGTTATAGTCCTGCAGTTTGTGAGACAGCATTAATGAGCCTGAGTAATGCAACCTGACAAGGCCTGATCAATGGGACTCTCGGGGGATGGTCTGACAAATGTAAGCTCCATGACAAGCAGTTTTCTAAACAATGAAAAGCCTGATTTAGCAGTTGATTGGTTCTGAAAAAGACCGATTTCATAAGGAGGACTGGGATTTACTGAAGAAATTGCCCCCTAGTGCTTCGCAGCAATAGGCACTGATGGTGTCACCAGTGATGAGCTTCTTGATATTCATACTTTTCATCCTGTGGGGTCAGTGAAACTTCTGGCTAGGGAACATTTATTAAGCAGTTCCCTGGTGGAAAAAACTGTATACCCAGACTTGCCATCTTGGTGATATTATGTCTAGATATGCCTAAAGTGAGAGCTGATGCTCTTCAAGAGCTTCAGCTTCAAAAATCTTCTCCACTGCAGTGGTTTCAATGAGGATATTTTGTATCTTCAGGTTAGAAAAGTGTGCTAGTAGTTTTGTCAAGTCCCATAATGAATGAAAAGAGCCTTAAAAGATCATCTAGAAAGGGTACTCTTTACATGCTTTTTACAACATTAAAAATTACATGCCTGACTAAGATAGGGAGGAGAGAGGAGGCTTCTTTTGATGACCTTGTGGACTTGACAAAATTTTGCTGCAAGAGACTGAAAAAATTGCCATACAGAATGATGAGTTTGAATCAGGATTTTGATCTCAGTCTGTAGTTTCTCTCTCACAAACAACTGACAATAAGCTTTAATCAGTGCTCCTGAAAGAACAGTTCTTGTCAGACCATCATCTTATTCCATGTTATTTGTGCTAGGATGTCAACTTCTTGTGTTTAGGAAATTATTAACAAGCTTTTGGTCTGACAGAAATTTTTCAAAGGGTATCTTTTGTTATTTCTAAGTATATTTTGAAAGTGATTCACCTTATGTCTGTTATATTATGGCTCTTTATTAATCTATGCGGTTCATTCGTACGAGCTGGTAATTTATTCTGTGCATGTTGTTTCCATTGTAATAGGTGAAGTGACAGGAGAAAAGGACACCTTAAAAATCTCTATCTGTTTGGGGAATGGAAAGGAAAGAGATAATTATCAAGAGACTTGGAAGACTTGATGCCTCCCACACAACACTGCTAACTACAGTCACCTTTCTTATCCACTTCTCTCTCCCTTCTGAGGTTGGCACAACTGCAATACTTAAACTCAACCCATCATCTACAACTCAAACCATGTTGGAGCAACATGGTCTGATGACAGACCCACAGATGTATGTGCAGAACAACTTGTAATTCATTTAAAAACCAGCCAATCCTTTGCCTCCGTTTTCAAGGCCTATTTTGAGGCCTCCTTAGTATCTGGAAGAAGTTCTTGAACATGAGGATGGTTGCAATTGTAACATCCTTTTCTGAAGGTCATATTGTACCAATTCTTTCATCAGTGTCCTGGAGTTCAGTTCTTGTAATGGCTGACAGAGACCCAGAGGGAGGGACGGGGGAGACAATGGAGTGAACAGAGTGGGAGAAGAGAGAGAGAGAGTGAGAGAGATTCAAGTGCACAGAGAAGATACGCATTGTAGAAAATTGGAATGAATTCTTAAACTCACATAGATTTGAATTTAAGCATACTGATAAATCTATAATTCTACATGAAGTTTCAGACCTGCATTTACAATTCTTGACTTCTGTGCAAGTGTTTTATTATATAATTTGTCCTAAATTCTCTTTGATGACAATAAATACCTGAATCTGGAAAAACTGAACTTGGAATTCAGTATCCACGTTACCATCGCAGCCTGTCTCTTCACGTTGTCCTGATGGTGCAGGAGATCCGGCAGTACCTCGGGGCTGCTCTAATGACTGTTTTCTGTTGGCAGCTGGCGCAGTTAGTTTCATTTTATTTACTTCTGTGGAACATCCCAAATAACCAAGTAAGGTTATTGGGGGAAATTTATAATAATATAAATTATAATAATTTTATAATTTATAAATTTATAATATAAATATAATAATAATAAATTTATATTAAGTAAATGAATATTTCTTAACTAGCTATAATTATTTCCTAAAGTCAAGTCTTTGTTTTTATAGGTCACAATCAAACTGAAAGATGCACATGAGATCAGTTCAAAAGAAGAAAAGTAACGCAGTATAGGAATTGTGTGTGTGTGTGTGTGTGTGTGTGTGCACGCGTGCATGCGTACACCTGTGATATGGCACAGATAAAGAGAAGATAATCTCGATGAAGAATCTTGAAGTTGAAACAATTTATCTTTGGGTTGTGATTTTCATAAATTTCAATAGCTCTTTTTATATTCCTAATGAGTTAAATACATCTCAGAAATTCATAATAAAAAAAACCCGCAAAACCAAACTTGTATATTTCAAACTTCTCTCAAGAAACTACGGTGTGACTCTATGTTAATCTCTTTCAGTTTCTCCTTATATTGCTACTATGTTCAAATAAAAACTTTCGAAGTTAGAGACTGAAGTATAGAAACATAATGTGAAGATAGAAATGCAGTCTTGAAATTCACAGCTCACTCTCTGCAGTGTTTTGGCAGTAAACATGCCACCCACCCACCCAATCGCAAACTCACAGATGCATTTGAACTCTCACACACACATTCTGAAACACACGTCTTGTTATTTGTTCTTTTCAAATATTAAAACTTGTCTCTCACACCAAAAAGATTAATTCTGAAAGTGCCCAAACGTTTATAGGAGTTGTAATTACTTAGAATATTTGGAGACAGACAAATTGAAAACAAATATGAAAAATTTCTAAATTTTGCCACAGTGAAGCTCTTCTATAAAAGTCTGTTAGGTCTGTTTCTGGCCTTGTATGAAAAAGTAAAACTCAGTACATGCAGGGCCAGATGTGGACATTTTATGTAAACTCAGGATCATAGAAAGTATTTGTTTTCCTTTTTATTTTTCAGAAATGTTTAGCTCAGAGATATGTTAATTAACAAAAATAATTTATATATAAGCTACGTATATTTTGTGTGACTTGTTAGTCTTGGGGGAAAATTGGTAGCTAGTTAAATAATTGAATATACACACATGCCCATACCTACAGAATGAAGCAAACATACTATTTGTTTATTGATTCACTTCTGGGGCAAGGTGTTCCAAAAGTTTCTGCACTAGTATTTTAAGCATCTAGGTTAATTGTTTTACAATTAGAGCAACTGTAAGGTTATGAAACTTCACAGACTGTCAGTAGTGCACATACCCAGGACATACCAAAATGCTGTATCATACACTTCTCATTCTTTCAGCAAAGAAATGAAAAAATTATTCCTGGGTGCAAATTTTGAGAGTGCAAACATGAGCAGTAGGGAACGACCAGAAAAGTAACTACCAGTAAGACGGAGGTGATGCTCAACATGATAGAAAGCAAAATTTTCATATAAATCATTCAGCAATTTCTGTTTTAAAATATCATCATTCTTTCTGCAGCAAGAGAAATAGCCTATTTTGAAAGTATTCCCTTTCTTTCATGGTAATGCTCTTCAGCACAGGTTCCGAGTCTCTGACAGCAGCACAGGACTCACTACGGAGCACAAATCATCAGATGGAGGAGAGGAGAATGGAAGTCTGTTCCCTGAAGCAATTTGTTTCAGCAGTGTTGCTAAAGCATAGTTCAAAATTATCTTTAATATGAATGAGAAGCTGGAGCCTCTTCAACAGGCAGATGGAATTGGGATTTTTTTCCCCCAGTTCATAAACTTGTCTGCCTCTTTTTTCAAAGCACATTCATCATTTTGGTTGCCATTTAGTTTAACCTTATTCTGCCATTCTTTCCAATTACTCTGTTCAGTTTATCTCCTCCTAGATAGCGAATTGGCCTTGCTTCGTCCTCCTTTTCACACATTTCCATCCCCTTCCACATGTAATTCAAGTTCCATTAGCTCTCACTTCATTTAAACCAACACGGGGCTCCTGGGACTTGGGTTGTAGGAAACAGGTGCACTGGCCAGATGGCAGACGCGCCAAGAGGACGGCGCCAGTAAGCAGGGCTCCCACCAAATTTACGCTGTCAGGCTGAGGCAACTGACAGACTCGGTGGAGGGAAAACCCTTCATGTAACGGCTACATGTTTTTCAGCTATCAGTTCCCCCTTAGAATCCAAATGAATATTCCATTTAAGACTGTAGCCAACTGTAAGAAGGGGTCAACTTGCATAAAAAGCATCAGGCATCCATCAGAAAACCACACGGCTCTTTCCCACTGCAAATTCATGTTAACCAATGTCAAGTTACCTCGGACATAGTCATTGTGTGACAGTATTACAATATTATTTTGTGTGACAAAATGACTATCCATCCTACTATCAAATCCAAATTCTGTGTACTTTGCTTTGCTAAAACAATTGGACCACCACTTCCTGGTTATCCAGTGGTCACCACATTACTCTATATCTGACTTTTTTCTTATACCTGTAATAATATTGCATATTTAAGGGACATCATTATCTTTGGCAATTTCCAATTCCAGGTTTTTCTTTTTTCTTAACATTGCTATTATTCCTCAGCTTGGAACTAAGCAAGTGAAATGAACAGTCATGCAGCATGCAGAGTTTATTGTTCTACTTGAAGTTCAGAAGCAACAACTTCTTAGTTTACATTTCATCTGGCCTCATTTTTTTCCTTTCTTTTTTATTTCTTTGCATGTTCTGGAGAGTGGGTATTTCTTCTACTCTCTGAAGTTGTCTTTATTTGATCTCCTATCATAAGCTGGATCTGCTTCATCTTACAGGGACTTTTATGTTGAATCCCTATCTTTGGTTTAAATTTCAAATGTTTACCATAGTTTTCACTATACCTAATTTTAGGGCTGGTCGATTTTAGAGCTGACCACACAGTTTTACACTGGCCCTATTGCTTTCTCAGTTCTATGAGCTCAGAGACTATTCTTTTTAAAAATATTTTTTATCTCTACTTTTTCAGTCCCACTCCTAAAGATTCTGGTCTGAAGTTTCTACCTAAAAATAATTACAACTAGGGAAAGCAGAAGCTAAGTACCCTTTGGTATTTATATGTGGTAGGTTTCCTTTTAGTTGACTGAACGCATTTTGTTACTCAGCTGTCACATATCCCTGTGAAGTAATCATTTATAGGTGAGAACATGGAGGCATGGAGGCCTTATGCAGCATCCACAAGACTTAGAAGTAGGACAGAATGACGCTTGAATTTATATTTTTGAGAATAAAATGTTACGCTATGATGTATCTATTGTGCTTTCTCTCCTCTCTTCTGAATGATGTGCTTTCAGGGTAATAAAGGACATTTCTGGGTGTAAGAGACTCAAAACGATTTCAAAATGCTATTCAAATACGTGTCTATGTTGTTTGACTTCTGGTTTCTTCTTAACCTTCTTAACCTTTTGTTACAATTTCAATACATGTTATACGTCTTTGATTCTGGATCTACTCTTAGAAATAATTAATCATTACAGGAGAAATAGCTTAATGTTTAGAGATAACACAAGGAGAAATTAATTTTCTCTACATAAGGGATACTTGCTAAAAAGCGTGTGGTTGAAAAAGGCAGGAATTTATATTTTTGTTTTAGCACTTGTAGTATGTAGCTTGTCCCATTGCCACGGTGCTATTTTTTTAACGCTATAAAATCTTCTTACACATTATATTTTATTTTTTAAATGTCACCTTCCTCCTTTCATCTTAAAGTGTAAAAATCAATAATTGCTATGTCATTCAAAACTATCTGTAACCCAGGCATACACCTTTACCTATTATTTACTCCATGTGAACTTTCTACTTCAGCCAGAGTAGGCCTGTCCTTGTCCTGTGAATGTGCAAGTGCTCAGAAGTCAGACGTGACGTCCACATGTGTCATCACCCCTACTGGCAAAGCTCAGCTTGCTGTTTTTATTCCTAGAGCATGAAAATGCTTGGCCTACAAGGTATGTTCCTTATATTTGTACCAAGCATTTACCGATTTCCTATAATTTTCCCCATTTCACTGTCCAGCTCCCACATTTTATCCCTTCCCTTTATCTTTGCTGGGACTGGTGCAGAGTTACGTAGGTTACTCTGGAATATGGGATATTTTTACTTCAGCTCAAGGAGTAAAAGTATTTCTCTTTTATTCATACCATCCATCAATTTTCTTTAACCATATCCAAGGAAAGTCTATTGTTTAACCATTTTCCAGGTTTTATTTTGTATCAGTGCATATTTTCTGTATGAAGTGATCATACTCCCCATGGGGAATTGGCACATGTACATGATGCATTTTAATTTCATTTTTCACTCTCTTCCCCCACTTTAGTCCTTTTGTAAAAGGTCTATCTCACTATTTCCTATTATCTATCTTTTATTTGATATTCATTTATATTTTGAGTTTCTCATATGAGAAAAACTATGCAATATTTAAGCTTGTGGATGTGATTTATTTTGCTTAACATCATGGTCTCAAGGTGTGTCCATTCTCCTACAAATGACTTGTTTGCGTTCTCTATGACAGAGTAGTAATCCATTCTTTCCAAACACATTTTGTTTATCCATTTATGTGTCAGTGGACATCTAGATCACTCCAAAGACTTATCTATTATGAATTCTGCTGTTCTAAACATGGGTATACACGTATCACTGTAATAATGATGTTATTAACTTGTTCACAAATATACTTAGGAGGAGAACAGATGGACTGAATGAAATTTTTGCTTTTAGTCTTTTGAGGAATCTGTGTACTGATTTCCACAGTTGTCGTACTAGTTTACATTTTCACGGACAATGGAGAATGTTTTCTTTATCTATTGCAGCCTCACCATCTTTTGTTATTATTTGATTTCTTGATTATAGCATTTTATGTTAGTGACATATCATCCGAGGATTCCATTGTGAATAGAAGCCTGAGTAATGTGCAGCAGGATGTTAGCACCGCTACCGCTCACGGTGAGATATAGTCACCTTCCACTTATGCATTTATTGTTTTTATTTGCAAACCATCCTGCGAAGCTGTTCACTAATTTTCATTTTCTACTGGTGCTAGCTCTTTGAATATACAATTCTTCATGATTTAAATGAGATCTAAATATTAACATTATCATTTGGCATTGGTGTCATGGATACTGTTGTAATATTTTAGATGATACTTTAAAGAATATGAATTATATTTATAATTAGAACAAAGATGTTTTAATTTGACAAAAATAGATTTTCTAAAGTTATTTTGTCTAAAGTAATGTTTTACTTTGTATATTTTAAATAGATCTGACTTTTTTGTTCAAATATCTTTTGAAATATAATCTGATAGAATATTCAGTGTGTTAGTACTCGATAGAATTGCTCATCTACACCAAGCTTAGGCACAGCAGGAAAATGGCTGGAAAGTTAAACAGATTTTCCAACCATACCCTTCACCATCCTGTGACACTTCGCTAAATGCAGCGGTGCCATTCATTGCTTCCCAGGGGAAATAGTTTACGCCCCAAAGTTGCTGCAACTTTATTTATATTAGATTTTTCCATAAATTTCATGATACTTACATGGGACAATCTCAAAAAAATTATTGAAAATGCTGGTAATGTAAAAAGGATTTATTTTCTGCACTGGTGAAAGATTTGGTTTGGGAAATACGCAAACAAAATAATTCAGAAAAATAATCAAGTAAAGTAGTAAAGGAAGTAAAGTGTTACAGGAAGAAATGAAACAAAACAAAGGATACTATATAAAAGTAAAAAATGGTGAAAGAGATGATAGTTGAAGGAAAAAATAGCTGAACTCAATTTATCTTTTTACCTCAAGGCTTAAAGAAAATATATAAAAAAAATCAGTGCTCACGTTTATCCAAATAGCCACTCTGTACATACTCTAAAGAGAGAAATTTGGAAAATATCATTCTCATCTAGATATTATTTACTGAGGGACAAAGGTTCCCCCTGGGATAAACAGTTAAAATGATAGTCTAGTTTGTTATGCATAGGTGGAAAAAAGCGTAAACCATAAGTTACAAAATTGCAATCCTGGGTGAAGCTGGGCCATCAGCGTTAATTGCTGAGATTGAGCTCAATAAACCAGACACAGAAAGCAATGGAAATTTAAAATTTGGGACCACCGAAATGCAATATTATGACTTCACAGAGTTTTAAGCTTTAGAATAACAGCTTCATTTATCCAATGCTAGTATCACATGATGTTCTGCAATTTATTTTTCGTAGTACAATCATAACAGATAAATGCATGCAAGTAGCAGAATTGAAAATGTAAAATTTCAAAAGGAAATGTTTAAAAAAAATCACTGTGGTAAATTAAGAAGTTCCATTGTTCTTCAGCCTTCTTGGAAGTACTCTGCATTGTAGTGCATTCTCTCTCAGAGCTACAAGAGTTCTGTTCATATCACTTTCCTGACATTATCTCCTTGTGTACTTGGGAGAACATTCACAGAATAAGAACACGCTTCCTTCTTTGTTTTTTCTTTGAAATCTCACATTTACAGGTATAAATGTATACATTTATTTTTACATAGAATAGGTTCAGCTTGATTTTATAGGTTTCTTTAATTCATTTTCATGGGGGTACCAGGAATCAAACTCAGGACCTTGTACTTGGCAGGCAGAAGCTGTGCTGCTGAGCTATACCTCTGGCCCTTATAGGTTTTCCAAATGCATAGTATCATTCTAATTGTCTCTTTTGTTTGTTTTAGTAGTTTATTTAACCTATTTATAGTCAACAATTCTTTAAATCTTTATATAATGCTTAAGAGCAACCTTAATTACACACACACACACACACACACACACACACACACACATACACGCACTCAATAACTAAAAAGAAACATTCTTACATTATTAGGAATGTACAAGTTAGTTTATTTCTATTTCAGTAAAGATGCAACTTAATAAAATGGCAATAGCAATTTGCTTATGAGTCTCAAGAAAAGTTAGGTAATGTCAATGATAAAAATATATAGCATAATAATAATTATAATATATAATATAATAATTATATAATATATATTTTTTGCTGAAACTAAGCTAGTGTAATATTTGAGATGTCATTATTGATGCTTAATTTATTAATAAGTGATAACCTTTTATTATCTTGAAACTATAGCAAATACTCAGTAAAGTTTCTCAAGATAATATAATAAATTCTTTACAAGAATCTTTGTATTTAATTTTCAGAATGCTAAAATAACAGGCACAGTTATTGGTTCTGTTTTACTGATAAGTAATTGAGGTTGAGATAGTTTAAGCGGTTTTTCCAAGGATGTATTGCAAATAAATTTCCTAGTCAGTAATTGAGCCCTGGTCAACCTAACTTCAGAAGATAATTTCTTAAGGACCAAACAAGAGTTTTTCAACTTGGGATATCCAGTTGAATGTAATTATTTCAGTAGCTATGTTACTTTTTAATTTGTATTAGAAAAACATAGCACATTTAAGCACGACTCACAAATACAATTTCTGAGACTCAGCTAACAGTAGATATCTTAGGGTTTTTTTTCTGGCACTGGGAATCAAACTCCCAATCTCACACTTGCCAGATAGGTGCTTGTGTCACTGACCTATATCCCCAGCTGCATCAGGAGACATTTTAAAAGTGAATTAATTTACATACAAAGTAATAATAGACGTGACATTTAGAAATGGCAAAATCAGGAAAATGGTGGGTGAGTAGTTGATGGAATTTTGGGAAATTGTATAGTGATTTATTGTTTTTTTTTTTTTGTGGTACTGGGGATCGAACTCAGGACCCTGCGCTTGCTAGGCAGGCGCTTATTCCACTGAGCTATATCCCCAGCCCTGTATAGTGATTTATTGTTCATCTCAAATAAATACCATAATTCTTTGAGTTCTATCCAAGGTTGGTTTTAGGGGAGATGGGTAATTTTATTTTTAACACCTATAATATTCCCAGAATTCTTAGTTTGTGGTGAGCCGTTATGATAATCTTTCATTATCAAGACAGCATTTTCTACTATTTGCAGGTCATTTCCTCCCTCCAAATTTATCTGGCCTGTGTGCATTCCTTAAAAGACCTGTTTCCTGGGAAATATGTAACAGGTTTCCTCTGCAAGTGAAAATTTTTGAACAACAACCGTCATTCCTTAACCCATAGCAGTGACTAATTACAGTTGTTGGAGGCATTGTGTCGCAGTGGGTACGGTATTTTTAAATAGAAAGGCTGGCTTGTTGGCGCTGCTTAAATCACACCAGGTAATTACGATGTCAAACTGGATGTGAAGGTGACTCTTTCAGTACCAGTAGGAGACTAATCATTTTGAACTTTTATCTCATGAAAAAGAAAACTTTCCCACTTAAGTACAAAATGAATTTCATGAAAACTTCCCAGTTATTGTACTTAATTTGAACCATTGTCAATAGCCTGGATGATTGCTGCACAATGGATGTATATCGGTCACTGTTTTAGGTAAAGAGATACAGAGAATTTAGGCATCATCTCTACCCTTAGTTATCTTTTTGAGTGTGTGCGTGTGTGTGTTTGTGTGTGTGTGTGCGTATGTGCATTTATGGGTATGTTTCTGAAATAAAATGAAGTAAGAGTAGCAATTTTTTTATTGCTATAACAGAGTACTTGAGACTGAGGAAATTACATAGAAAACTGTTGTATTTTGCTTCACAGTTCTGGAAGTCCAAGAGCACATCTGATGCTATTATGAATGGGGCTTCTGGTGAGGGGTCATATACCTTCACTTTATAGCTGAAAGTGGACAGAGAGAAAGAGGTCAGCTTCCTTAATTTCTATTGTTTCCACTAGAAATCATTGCACCATTCATGAAGCTGGATACCTCATAACCACAAACATCTCTACCCACCACCACCTTTCCACACTGTTGTCTTGGGGATCAAGCTTCAACATGAGTTTTGGTGGGGGCAAAATACAGCCAAGCCATAGAAGAGGATGGGGAAAAATCAAATGAGCAGATGGTTATATTGCAACATAGCTGTATGGCAGAGACACATGAGTGTCTCTTATAGGAGTTAGTAGCTCAAGCAGACCATGGTGCTTGAGAAAGTCCTCCTACAGTGAGCTGAGTCCTCAAGAAGTAAGGGTTTGCCAAGCCAACATGAGGCAGATATCACTCAGGGCAAGAGGAGCAGGATGACCAAGATGGGAATGACGAAGTTCGTGGTTGTTGGAGATATGCAAATAGTTCAGGGTGTGAAAGTTCAGATTCAAACTCTGTTCCTTTCCTCTATGCCATGTCATGATGTGTGTTCATTGCTGCAGTCTGCAAGTCCAGAGCTGCAGTGAGAAAATGCACCCCCAGACACGGAAGGAAATGGTCACAAGTACAAAACCGATGAAATAAACTATTGAATTCAATGGGATTTAAAACTTTCAAATACCTCAGAAAAATGTTAACCTAAAATTTGTAATAAAAATAAGGTAATGAGTGAAGTATAAGCCACAATTCATTGAATTGCTTTATTCATTTGTATAAGAAATAATCACTGGGGACCTGCTGGGTGTTAGTGATTGTGTAACTGGTAGAGAGGAGTAATGGTGAGCAGGTTCTGCTCTATGCACCTGAACATAGAATTATGTTGCAACAGAAGTCTGCCATGACTGTGGAATACAAGATACGGACAGGAAAAAGTGCTCAAAGTCTGGACTCTTCATAGGGACGGACTGCCTTGGTTGTGTCACATGCCACCTGATCTGCTCAGAGGTTAATCCCTGTGGTCCAGCAGCATGCCCCCGCCATTTTTGCTTTTCTTTATTGTGTCTTTCTTTTTGTGCCTCTTTTGTGATACTGGGAATTGAAACCAAGGTCTTCACACTGAGCTACATTGTCTATTTTGACACATGGTCTCACTCTTAATAAGAACATTTTGTGAAATCATCTAGTATCATTAATATGGCTCTTTGTTCATTGAAAAATCTTTATGGCAGTCATTTTGTTTCTCATTCTAGGAATAAGATAAAATAAAACAACCAAAAGGTAGATGCATCCTGAATCTCCTACCTGCTCCAGTGGGCATGTTGAATTAATAACATTGTATTATGTTAACTCAAGCAGACACATGTGGATAAACACTTGTGACTATGCCACAAGGCCTCATCTCTGTAGAAGTTGATAAAGGCCAATTAGAGGGTCCAGTCTGGAGTAATGGGTATTTAGTCTTTGTGGTTTCCCTAGTAATACATTGTCTTTCCCTTAATGTTTTATTGATTTCACTAGATTGTTTATTATGAATAATCAAGAGAAGTAAATAGAACAATATATTACAGTAGGCCCAGAGTCCATCATCAATACACACCATGTAGTTCCAAATAATATCTCTTCAAAAAATAAAAATAAAACCTCCAAGCCAGTGATTACTTGAAAATTTATGAGTTCTTTAATGTTGATTATTTATTTACTGTTCAATTTTGTACTAGTATTTTTATTTTAATCACTTTTTTGTATAAAGATCAAATCAAGGCTACACATGGAATTAGTTGATGTGGCATTTGAGTCACTTTAATACTTTGATTTCATTTTCTAAATGTACGTTAAGCCTCTGATTACATCCTTACAGTGTCATTTCATACATCTATCACTCAATTTTACTTTCGCTAAATTAACATTTGGATCTAAAAACTTCAAAATCAAGTTTCCCTTTCATTTTATTTGTTTAGTTTTTGACAAGGTTAGCTCATAGGCCATACATTACACCAAGACACAGATAAATTCTAATCATTGCTGTCATTCTTTCCTCGGGGTCATAGTACCTAGAGATGTCGCATGTTTCCACTCTCACTTTTAGAAGAATCAGTCTATATTTTAAACTCTATTTCAAGAAAACCTTGTGTTCTTCACAGTGCCATCAAGTGAATATAGAAATAAATTAATTTATAACATATTTCTTTTTTATCCAGAAAGATACAGCGAGGAAAAGGAGGGAGAGGAGAGAGAGACAGAGAAAGACAGTGAGAGATAGTGAGAAAGAGACAGAAAGAGAGAGAGAGAGAATCATTCTTAAAATCTTATAATTCACCAGTATTACCTGGAAAGTTATTTCACTTAATTTTACAGAAGCAGTAATCAATCAGTATAAGCCCTTATCTTGATATAAATGCTAAAACATGCTGATATTTATATTTTCAATTCTCATAATACCCCAGTCAGCACTGCGAAGTTTATTTTACCAGTTTTGAAGTTATTTCTATTTTCTTGCATAGGCTTACTGTGAGTCTGAATACAGCGAACCACGGAAATGTCTCGTTATCAGAGTCACACAGGAAGGTAATAGCAGAAATGAGAATGTAGCAGAATTACATGTTGTGGCGCCATGTTACACAGTACAGTAAAATCTTTCTTAAACCGTGAAAAGAAGCAGACAAAAGATACAGCTCAGGGAGAGTGCTAGTTGTGCCCGTTTTTTTTAAGGTTCAAAAACAGCCAGTGTTTGAGATCAACCTTGAAGAGTGAACCCGGTTGTTATGGCTTATGTCTGCATGTTCCCCCAAATCCTCATGCAGTCATGGAGCAGGTTGCTAGATATTTAATTGATCCATAGTCCAATGCTGGGATTATGGGTATGAGTGCTACATTTGCCCTGGGGGTGGATAGTTTGCATATGTAAGGGAGAGAAAGAGGCTGCTTTTGGCCATTCCTCCCTTTGGCTCTGGTTGTTTTTGCTGTTTTCTGTTGCCATGAACTGTTGCCCTCTGCCATGTGCCACCCTGCCTTGGAGCCAGCCAAGTATGGACTGAAACCTCCACAAATTGTAAGCTAAACACACCTTTCTTTACTTAATTCTGGATGTCACATATTCTGTCTCAGCAATGAGACAAAATTAACCAAGACACCAGTGTAAAGGGACAGAGTAGGAGGTATTCAAAATGTAAGACAATGAACTGGAAATGGACAATGGGCCCATCTTAAGTACAATATGTTTGGCCAAAACTGCCTGCAAAGTTACCTTTGTGCAAGATACTCTTGAGTGAAACTTTCAGCCAAGCCTCTAAGAAGTGATGTGAGGTAGTTTAAGCCTTCTAAGAAGCATATAACAAGATGGAATTAGACCAGAAATGGGTTCAATGCAGAAAATTACTACGAGGAAAAGTGAGAAGGAGGAAAACAAGGTTGGGGAAGATATGTGACCTAGATTTAAGTCTGACCCTAGTGAAGGAGAAGAAGAAAGACAGTCCCAGACTTCCATGCAGCTCAAGAAACCTTTACCAAAGATGGCAGAAGTCTCTGAACCAGTGACTCACACGAGTCTTGTGCTGTTGAGGAAAGGGCTTGCATTTATGTTCCTGCTGCATCTGTCACTGGCCGGGGTCAGAGCTTGGGAGCTGAGACTGCAGTGACCACATGCTATTGGATTCTAGAACTCAGGGTCAGAGTTGTCATTAATTATACTTCTCGGTGTGAAAGTCACATTTTTGTGGCTACCGGAGTGGCCTCTAGTGATTAACTTTCCATCATTTAGCAAATGACAGGATAAATATCTAGCTTATAAAGGTGTTGGCAATTACATAAACACATATTCACAAATCACATGAAAATTTTAATATTGAAGTTAAACTGTATGATATAATGTCAGTGACTTTGATGATAATAGCAAATAGAGGATGAGGATTTTGTTCAGTTGGTCACACAGCATGGAACACATAAAGTCTTCTTGGCAGTAGGGGAAGGGACTGTCTCTCAGGGGATGTAGAGGTTAAGTGGTGGTCAGGAAGTAAAGTATCAGTATTGTACCAGGAAGACTGAATGAAGAAAAGCCATTAGAAAATTGTCATGTTTAATAAGGCAATAGGAGGTAACAGAAGCTAGAAATCAAATGTTGGCTAGAATAAGGGAAAGATAAATATATACTGAGAAAAATTAATCTAAAGTCAAGATATCCAAGGAGCTGTATAAAATAAGAGGAAAGAAAAATCAAACTTTATGATTAACATTTCAAATTAACAACTTGGGAAAGTTGATCAGACCTTAGGAAATGTTTAAAAAGATTAAAAAGTTGAAGTGTAGATCATTTCAATCTATTTAAAGTTTAGATTTGTGAAACTGTAATATTAACAGTTCAATCTTGTCTACAATGAAGGTCAAGAATCCACAGATGAATTAGATTAGAGGGAAATAGTCTATGGATCTAATGAATACTACATTAATTTGTGATTAAGGAAATTAATACAGTCATCCAGAAAATGAGTATAGAACGAAGTGAAGCAAAACAAAGCCAGGTCTCAGATATTCTCAAATGCACCCAGTGGATGAAAGAAGGGCACTGACAGAAAAAGTGAAAGGTAAAATGTCCTGTGTTCAAACCATGATGAAGCAAGTAATAGACACTGGCAGGGAAATACCTCAAGAAAAGTAGAATTTTTTGTCAGAATTGAAGGGTAAACAAATTCGTTAATTAAAAGTTATTTAGTGGTATTTGAAAGAAATGATTCTAAACGTATGAAGTATGTCAACTCAGTTACACTAAATTTGCAAATATTTCCTAACATTTCTGAAAAAAATATATAAAAAGAAAATGATAGGCTGGAGATAGTAGTAGGCAGCAAATACTGCTTGTTATTCCTGGGAGCAGACCTGGACGTTGTTTTCCCCTAAGTATAGCTTCAGGCAGAAGAAAAAATTGTTAAAAGTGATAAATTAAAGAAATATAAGTGGATGTAATTAAAGGGACTTATTTAATAAATCAAACCTCTAGAGAGGACAAAACAATAAATACTATTAAAGCACAAATAGCTGGATTAGTTTTGTTTTAAAAAAGTATTTCTTTCTTAGAGAAAACAAAATGGAAAGGAGAGGGGAATGGAATGATTTCAGAAGCAAAAAAGCCGGAACATGAATAATTTCAGGCAGGAAGCCTTAAATTTTTCAGTGTATAACAGGATCCCTCTTCTGTCCAGTAACACAGATTAAAATGGTAAATTCTATTGTCTGCCATGCTATCTTGATTGCATTTAATCTATTTGTTCTCTTTAAAATATCTGAAAGATTTCCATTCATCTTGACAATATTAATGAAATTACTCTATGAAGGTAAAATTTAGGCTCATACTTTGTGGAATTAATTTATTTAGATTGAGTCTGGCTAGTTAGGTTCCATGACAATCACAATAACAGAAGCATTTGAATCAAAGAACTCACTAAATTTAATAAATTTCTTACTTACTTTAGTATTCCTGATGTAATAAGATAATTATTTTGACCCATCAATCTGGATTTACCAGCTTCATAATCATCCATTTTAGAATAAGGATGATTCTTGATGACACTATTATTATTCTATATATATATATATATATTAAAATTTTAAATTGAAATGATTTTTAAGCAATTTATAAATAATTTTGGCCCTTCTCATGCATTAGTGAATTTTATTATGTATTGAGTCATTTTACTTTCTCTAAGAGCTATGTATATTAAAAACGGCCACCCATACACTGGTACATTGATCCCTGTACTCATAATGCATTCTCCTAGCAAGATACAACAGCCGCAGTATGGTAGAGGCACGCTAGAATGAAGATATTTATATCGACTTTGGTGTGATTGTGACCTTTTCAGGCTGTAATCATCCATGCCAGTCTTCATTGGAGTTGAAACCCAACCAAGACAGGAGAAGAGCTCAAGTAACAGCAGAAACATCAGTTTGACAAGATTGCCTTCCATTTATTTACACCCATAATTTACAGAATAATCTGGTATATTTCCCTGCACCAAAGCCTCATGGGACTACTGAATGCCATATGGTGACAGTAAAATCTCACTATCTATTCCACATGTGCCCAAAGCTAGAATGCTATTACTTTCTGATAGTTTAGTAAGAAATGCTCAAACCCACAGACATAGAAAATTAAAATACAAGCTTATTTTTTAAGAACATGAGGAAAATGATGTAACCCATACATAATTAGTTGATAATTATATTTCAAATGCAGGGAAACATGGGTTGCAGATGCCTGAGGAGGCCAGTGTTGAGGACTTCCTCTCACTGGAATTCATATTCATATTAGTTAATAATCTTGATATCCCTTGCTATTTTTGTAGCTGTTATCAGCACTTCTGCATATCTCTGTCACTACTGTCAGAGCAATTCCCTTGGTTCTTATCAGAGATGTCTTACAAAAGACAATCAGACAGTCACCTAGTTATAATGGGCATCAGAACCATAATTAAGTTGGATTCTGAAACATCCCTCTGCTATACATTAAAGCTTCATAGAAAGGGGGAGAGAGAGGGAGGAAGGGAGGGAGAAGCAGAATGAGAGGGAGAGGGGGAGGCAGAGGGAGAAGGAGGGGAGGGGGGAGGCAGGAGGAAAGGGACAGGGAGAGGGAGAGGCTTCATCTCTTTTTTGCTTCTTTGTAGCTCTCTCACAAACTACCAAAAGAAAATGAATCAACAGCAGCACCTCACGGCCAACAATGTCTCATTGAAGAGAAAAGTTAATCTTTATAGAGGACGTTGGGAGCAGCCAGGCATATATATTCACTTTGTCAGCTACTGACAGCTGGTATCGTAGGAATTTTTGATCCTTGCCTAGGCCCTTCTTTTATGGAGCTAAGAAACTAAACTCTCAGGAACATCAAAGAATCAAAAAAGAAAATTCAGTCTTTTGTATTAGGAATATTTTTGTATTAGGAATTTTATATACACCTTCCTTCTTAAATTATACTTGCAATCATTCACAATTTATTACAGAAGAAATATAGGAGGCCTGCTTAAATATACCTACTTGGAAGACATCTGGATTGCATATTACACATGCAGACATACACGCATGCACACACACACACTTATGTATACATGTACATGTATTTGGTGCACATACACACAGCACAGATGCTACTGAATGTCTCAGCTTAGCTGAATCTCTGTCATTAACTTTGTTCACTTCAGATTTAGTAACTAACAATCAGTTGGTTCCCATACACAGCATTTCTTTATTCGACGGTGCTCTAGGGGAAGTAAATTTATGAAGTTGCCTTTAAATTATGCTCCTTCTTATTGAAAAGGAAACGAGAAAACCACGCTGAGCTATGCAAATTCCTACTCTCTGGTCCAAATAGTTTGTTACAAGGAAACTCTAAGAAAACCTTGGACTATTTTTAATTTCTTTTGTTTGTAGCTGTTTTTAAATTCGTCTGTTTTTATTAAGTGCAATATTATCTGCTTTGCCTGGCTCCTGGAAGGAGAAGCCAGACCATGGCAGGGTGAGAGTTGAGAAATAGTGCTAACAAGATCTACATAGAATGCCAAGAATGTGTTGCTGTCAGCCTTTCTTCACCACAGGAAATTATTCTGAAAAGAGAAGCAAAATGCCGTGTTCAAAGCAACTACAAATCCTTGGCCACAAATGCGTCATTATTGTTACTTTCCACCCTGCCTTCCCAGCCCTGCTTTTCCCATCCTGTTGGCCTGTGATTCTTCGTCTTGTTCTGACTTCATCTCACAAGGTCTCCTCTCTCTGGCTACTTGCTCTGCTTTGTTTGTTTGTTTGTTTGTTCTTCTACCCAAATCTTCTCTCAGTTGCATCCTTCCTTATTTTCTCCAGAGAGAATATTTTCTCTATTTCTTAATCTTTTTTCTCCTCCTTCCCATTCAGAAAAAGGAGGTATTTCTTCTTCTTTGTTTGCTTTTTCCTGTAAGTGAGAAAACCCATTTGGTTCAGCTGGTTAGAAAGGAGCAGAGGAAGAGACAGAGGGAGATACATGTGGTTCTTTTGAGGTATCCAGCTTCTTTTTTTTTTTTTTTTTTTTTTTTGGGTACTGGGGATCGAACTCAGGACCCTGCGCTTGCTAGGCAGGCGCTTATTCCACTGAGCTATATCCCTAGAGGTATCCAGCTTCTGACACGTACGAGCTCATCCAATTATTTTCGGATCTTTTGTTGAGAAATAGAACATGTTCTCTGTCACTTCAGCCTTCATGTCTTAGAACCTTTCTGATTAATACCCTTGTTTCTAGTTATTCAATTCTAGGTGCCACAATAAAGGGACTTTAAATACTAACTTAGAGTCTCAAGTGTATTGCTTTACGATGGAGAGGTTATCCAGTTAATGCAAAGCTGATCATATGCGTCCTTATATCTGAGCCTAGAGATACAGAAAGTCACAGATTCAAATTCAGAAACAGAAATCACTGCTACTCTGGAAAACAAATGCTATGAAAGGACTAGTAGTGGCCTCTGGGAGACAAGACCTGTCCCTACCCAACATTTAGGGAGAAAATGGGGACAGACCTATAACTATGAGAAATTGAATTCTGTCAATGAGTTTGCAAAAGGACACTGATTGTCAGATCAAAATGACAGTGTAAGCGAACCTTTCCTGTAGGCTTGACTATAGTCCTGTGAACACTTAGCTAATAAATTCAGCTATACTATTTGTTTTTGTTTTTTTTTCCGGGACCAGGGATCGAACTCAGGGCCTTAGTGCTTAGCGGCAAGCACTTACCCCACTGAGCTGTACCTCCAGCCCTAAATTCAGCTATACTATTTGAATTGTTTACATTCATTAATTTTTTATGGTACACTAGTAGAAAACTAATACATTCTTGAAATGTATTTTGCAACAAAGCAGCATTTTATCATATATGTTGTTAGTTGCTTGGCTGTGTCTTCATCTACTAAAATTATCTTAGTAAAGAAAAAGACTTATGATCTCAGAAGGAAAAGTGTCTCAAACCTGTTTACTTTTGTACTAATATTTATATTTGTAGGTGCAATTAATGTATGTGCTGAAAATTATGAGTTTCGGTGTGAAATGAAAACATTAGAAATACAACGAATAAATTATTGTGATAATATCACAGGTATCTTATGACCTTAGCTCTTACATGTTCAACAATGGTCCTAGAGTCACTTACCTTTTAAAATTACTACTCTAAAGGGCTTTAAATAGAAAGCTTCAAAATAGTTTCAGAAGGAAAAATGTTAGAATCCTCAGAATTCTTTTCACTTTTATTTTCATTCTTATTGGAAGAAATACATGCCTGATATTTGATGACAAGGGACCGAATAATAAAATGTGGGGGAAGATTCCACTCTTTGAAGGAACTTTTGTGTAACATGTGCTGTTAACCATTGCCTCTCCACTGTAGGATAACTGCTCTTGTCCAGAGTTCCACAGTGCACCTGATTCTCAAAACAGATTTTGACTAGTTTAAGCCTGTCAAATAATAGCATTCCCTTGTCTAGAGATGGATGTGTACATTTTTTCCTAATTCATTTAAAGAGAAGGAATATTTTCTGTTATAGAAAGAAAGGTCCATTTACTATTCCCACTGGAAGCAAAAATTAGTGTCAATCTGAGGCTAAGCAACAACTTAAAGCCACAGGGCAACCAGGCTTTTTTTTTTTTAATAAAAGTACAAAAACATATTAACAAACAGACACCAATTAGCATAAAAAATAGTACAATCACAGCTGATCTATAGACAAGGTGACATGATCTCAACAGTGGTTATTGCTTTATCCATTGATATCTTCGAAGTGTAAATCTATGAACCCATATACAGACATGCAAAATTGGTCAGACAATTAATCCTCTCAACAACAGAAAAACACAAAAACCAAGAATCCAAAGACAGAAAACAAACCAGGCAAACAACAACAACAACAAAAAAAAACCCCACCAATAGTTGCTGCTTTGCATATTGATATCTTTGAAGTGTGTGTTCAGGATAACACATACAGGCAACCAGGCTTAGTAGGCAGCAGATACTGAGTACACCAAAGGACAAAGGGCCTGGGTCCATGATTATATTGGGCCTTTTATTACGGCACCTCAAAATCCCACCCTGTCTTTTCTAGGTATATTAGATAATAACATTTTTTAATGGGTAGGCCACTTTGTGTTAGGAGATTTCTGTTACCTGAAACTGAAATATCCTAACAGATAATATGAGAGATCAACACTCACAGCCAATATGCTGTTCAAACTTTAGCTGAGCTTTATTCTCCAATGTTAAGCATTTCAAAAGCCTGTGGAAATTCATCTCTGGTTTCCCAGGGAGCTATCACATGTCACTCATGGACGTTGTGAACCACACAGGTAATACTCCATCTCATCACCTCAATTTTAAAGCCAGAGAAAGACAAATGAAACGAGTGCCAATAAATACTGTAGGCTGCAGAGATAAAAGAAAAAAATGAAAATCCACAAGGCAAGGGAAGTAAACAATCTGTTCTGCTATCTAATCTTCCCCTTTCCACTCTTGTTTTTATTTCTCTCTTTTAATGCTACCATGAGAGATTCAAAATTAGATATAAATTTTCTTTGGAGGTTAAAGCCTTCTTTCTGCATTAGTTTCCTGGACACAACTGACCTTCACATAGAAGAGCCACTGCCTCCTGCAGAGAAAAGATTTGACAATTCCAAGTGACTTATCTAACATCCTTTGTTCTCTTACTTTCCCCCCACACTGTAAGAAAAAACTCAATCTTATAACTCAGTAGCTATAACACACTTTAATATAAATTATTTAAATGCAAATACTCTCATCTCCAAACATCTCTTCAAAAGAGTCAAATTATGTACTAAATGTTAGAAATAAAATTAAATGATTAAAAAAAAAATTAAATGATTAATTTTTGTCATTATAGGAATGCTGTTCTTCATCACAGACAATATTTGAAAATAATTTCAAACCACGGCTTATAACTTTGTTCATAGTTGCTTTGGATAGAACCAAATAAGACTTCACCTTTGCCAGAGAACATTGTTAAAATATAAGACATTTCTGAATGCTGCAGATTTCCACATATCCAAGAACTGCTCAGCCAGAAAGCCAGCCAGCAGGAGCACTCACCATTTCCCTGTCCTGCTCACTGGAGCCACGCTGCCTTCCCAGTTTCCAGGTTTAGCCAGAGAAATCTTGTTAAAATAAGACAGAACATATTACTTCTATGACGTCTTTCTGACAACTTTTCACCTCAGAGTGCCATGGTCCTGAAGACTCCATATACAGTCCAAACCTGACTGACTTTCTATCATGTCCTCTTTCCCTGCTCAAAGGCTGTCCCACCCACTCTGGCCTCCTTTATGTTTAAGGGGCCAAGTACACTTCCACAGTGATTCTACACCTATTCTTGCTTATGAAGTTCTTCTCAGAAACATTTTCTAGGCTCAAAAACTTCAATTATTCTCTGTTGAAATAATCTTTATATAATAATTTCTGCCTTCTCAGTCTACAAAAAACAGCACCCTTCACATTACAATCCATCCCCTTCTATATTTTAGCCCCTTCTAAGTATTTGGCATTACTGACTATATTGCCTACAAGTATATTGTGCATCGTCTTCAACTAGCATGTGAACTCCATGAGGTCAAGAACTTCCCTCTACCAGCCCCTCTATCCCAGCACCTAGCACAGTACCTAACACTTGGTAGGAGCTAAGTAACTGTTTCCTAATATGAATGAATTTCTATTTCAGTAAATATTGTCAGGACTATGCAAAATAAATCCCAATAAATTATGTTTAATAAAATATTTTTTCTTTTATTAGTTTTTAAGAGAACTGTTATCTCTTTCTACACAGGAAGTATGTGTGCATTTCAGTGAAATAAATGTTTCTGTCCACTCCTATATTTAAATATGCAAGGGAAGAAAAACAAAACTAACTATACTTCTATCCACACACTCTTAACCAACTACAGAGAAAGAAGCCAATTTCATCTCCTGGATTTGACTGGTAATTAGGATTGTCAACTTGACAGGATGAAGAGATGCCAAGCACATTATTGAAGCACACATCTGGATGTGCCTTTCCGCTGCTTCCAGGATGACTGGCAGGCAGGGCAGCAAGCTTGAGGGAGAAGAACCATCCTGATTGTGGGTGGCGCCATACAAAAGGCTTTCAGCCGGAAGAAATGAGAGGAAAGGAGGAGGCTGACACACATTTGGAAATTCCATTCTGCTTTCATGTGTGCAACTTTTGCTATAGCCAATATGTATAAACATCAGATTCCAGCGTCTGCAGCTTCTGGAACCACTCCAGCCACTCTCCAGAAGCATCTAAGCCATCAATTTGGGACTGGCCCTGCATTCTTGATCCCTATAGCTCTGAGATGTCCAAGTTGTTGGACTGAGCAGCTCCTGGATCCTCTGACTTGCAAATGTTCAGGTATCTACGTGAACTTTTCACCCTGTGGTCTTGTAAGCTTATCTGATAAATCCTCTTGCATAATTATAAACATGTATTTTTCCATTAATTCTGTTCTTCTAGAGGACCCTCACCAATATAATGGGAAATAAATTAGTATTTTTCTTTATGTGCAGAGATGGTTAACTTTGCTAAGAAACAGACTGACTTCTCAGAGAACACGGCTTCATGTTGATTCCTCATGTGGAAGAACACAGATTTCACCTGGAAGCAGATGGAAATTTCCTCATGTTAGAACCTACCAGCATGAGCATTTTTCTAGATATTAGTCTTTAGTAACACGAAAAGAACATCAAAAACCAAAAATAAGACTACCAAAACAAAACTGTCAGTAAACTTTCTTGAGCACTTCACAAACAAGCAATTTTAACAAAATCAAAACAGTAATTACTCTCCCACATACTTTTAGGTTAAAGCCAATGACAGTGTCTCTTTTATAGAAAGTTTAAGATCTTACTCCACGGATGTTTGGGTGTTGACTTTGTATCCAGCTACAATGCTGAATTTGTTGATCAGTTCAAGGAATCTTCTTGTGGAGTTTTTGGGGTCTTCCATGTAAAGTACCATGTCATCTGCAAATAATGACAATTTCACTTCTTCCATTCCTATCCTTATTCATTTTATTTCTCTCTCTTGTCTAATTACTCAGGCTAATGCTTCCAGAACTATGTTGAATAGGAGTGGTGACAGTGGACATCTTTGTCTTGTTCCTGATTACACAAACAATAGACTGAGACAGAAATTAAGGAAGGCATACCTTTCACAATAGCATCCAAAAAACTGAAATATTCAGGAATCAATCTAACAAAAGAAGTAAAAAATCTATTAAATGAAAACTACAGTACTCTGAAAAAAGAGATCAAAGAGGATTTCAATAAATGGAAAAACATTTCTTGCTCATGGATAGGAAGAAACAACATTGTGAAAATGGCCATACTACCAAATTGTTGTACAGATTCAATGCAATTCCCCTTAAACTACCATTAGCATATCTCACATATCTAGAGAAAACATGCCTTAAATTCATCTGGAACCAGAGGACACCCAGCATAGCAAAAGAAATCCTGGGAAACAAAGATAAGCAGGTAGAATCACAATCCCTGACCTGAAATTATACTATAAAGTTATTATAATAAAATCAACCTGGTACTGACAAAAGAAAAGACCAGAGGATCAATGGCACAGACTGGAAGATGCAGACACAATCACAAAGACAATTAGCCACTTAATGTTTGACAAAGTGGTCAAAAAAATCACTGGAATAAAGATAGCCTCTTTAATAAATGGCGCCGTAAAAATTGGCTTGCCACCTGCCAAAGACTGAAAATAGACCCAAGTCTATCACCATGCACCAAACTCAAGTTACAATGGATCACAGATCTCAATATTAAAACAGAAACAATAAATGTATTGGCAGAGAAAGTAGGTAAAAACCTTGAAGACATAGGGGTAGGCAGAGAGTTCATGAACAAAAACCAAATCACATGGGAAATACTTCAAAGAATCAACAACTTGGATTTCACCCTACTGAAAAGTTTCTGCACATCTAAAGAAATCACCAGCAGAGTAAAAATAAAACCCAAAAATTGGGAAAAAATTTTAGCTGGCTGTCCCTCGGACAAAGGTCTCTTATCTAGAACATATAAAGAATTATAAAACACCCCCCCCCAAATTCAAAGACCCAGTCCTAAAATAGGCATCTGAGATGAACACACACTTCTCAGACAAAGAAATACATAGCTCTCATACCCATAATCCCAGCATTGGATCATGGATTAGTCATGAAGTTTAAAAGCCACTCCATAACTACTTCAGGATTTGGGGGGACATGAAGATACAAACTTCAACATTGTTTAAGTTGGATTGTGCCTATCTGATTGGCTTTGCTGCTGCAAAGAACACTGCTGGGTATGTCTATATAGGTCATGGGAACATGATCTTGGTGTCCGTATCTGCTTCCTTGTCCCTTCCCTTCTGGCAGTGTTTTCCTGCTATGCTTCTCAACCACCGAGAACAAAGCATATTTATTCAAATACACTCTTCTACCATGATGTCTCTGCTTTGGAGCCAGTTGACCATGGACTGAACCTATTGAACCATTAGCCAAAGTAAACCTCTTTTTAAATTGTGAAGTGTTGTTTGTTGTGTCTCAGGAATAGAAAAGCTGACTAACACATGGTATAAGACATGATGTTTCTGAGGTGATTGTACCTAACCATGTGCCTCATAAACTTTGCGAGCTGATATGTGGGAGGAGTTTGGAAAGATTTGGAGATCCTGACCAAGAAGCCCTAAGTTGTAAGCAAAGATTGATGTGTGATTCTGGTCACAGATCAGAAGAAAAGAATAATAGTAGGAATGAAAACAGTAAAGGAAAGGTAATGAAATTTCAGCTGGAAAAGAAGATTCTATTGAGAAATGGATTAGAGGCTATGTGTGTAACATTTTGGCAAAAAAATTATCATCAACGTTTGCTTATGTACTGAGCCTGCAGAAAGCTGAGTTTCCCTGCTGGTTTTTCCCTTTGGTATTGGAAATATTTGTATTGTGTTGTATTGTATCTTGGGACTATCTAACTTGTTTTTTATTGTTACAGAGGTTTACATCTAAAAGTTTGCGTTGAGTTTCAGAAGACACTCTGACTCACATTTTTGCAAAATGCTCAAACTTTTGAGACTTTGTGGAAGAGATTATTGCATTCTCAGTTGTATGAAGCATAGTTGTGACATGTCAGTGGAATTATTAACTTGTTGTTGTGTTTATTTAGAGAATAAGTGACAACAAATCAATTGTGGTGATTGAGTTTGGTCCTGGGAAATTAACTGCATGTGTCCACTCGGGCAATTAGCAAAGTACATTTATGGGTGTAGATTATAGAAGCACGCCCTTGACCCTATGTCTGGTGCCTTACTCTTTCCTCTTCCTCCCTGCTCTGTTTCTGGCCAACATGAACAAAACACCTTTGCTCCATCACAGAACTGTGCTGTGGTGTTTCTGCCTTGTGGCCAGAGACTGAATCCCCTGATACTATGAGTTAAATTAACCTCCCTCAGTTGTGGCTGTTAAGCATTGTGTTCCACGGATGAGAAGCTGATTAATATATGGATTGGCATTCATTCTACTAGTGTTCTGTATTCTTATTGAGTAGAAAGTCTTTAAAAAGTATGGGAAAAGGGAATTAAGCTGCATTATGTACATGTACCAGCTCCACACAAGGAATGCAAACAATATGTACTACAATCATACAATAATGAAAATGAATACAAACTGTACAGAACACCTTTGATCACTCTAAATCTCTGTATTAAAGTGAAAATTTTACTCTTATAAATGGGGGACATATGACAGTAAAGCAGCTGTCAATAGGTCCCATGCTCACTGTCCAGGTTCATGTACACTCTTTTACTTCTAAGATAGACACTTTTAAATAAATCCACATTACCTTTCCTTGATTTATAGCCTATGACCATGATAAATGAATATCTCCAAGTAAAGACTTAAGCCTTCTTTATACATGTGCTATGACATCACAGAAATATGTCGTACCTTCAACTCCCCAAACAGATGCCATATGGAGAAGGTAATGCCCAATAGAACCTAATGTTCAGTGATGAAAGTTTGCTCAGCATGTGTATTCCTTCATGTGTCAAATGTATAGTTGTTGATGAGTGCTAATTTCATTTTAAACACACTTGTGGGAACAGGGGAACCGAACAAAGTCCTGTCACTCAAAGATCTTAAATGCAGCCACTTAACAATCTTCGACGATCTAGTCAGAGTACATCAGGGTTGTCAGGGTAAAGAGACAGATGTATTCAGGGCAATTAATCCGAAAGGAACCAACCATAAAGTATGCAGTCTTGAGGCATTTGAAAAACTCCCCATGTTTAATAGGTGAAACTCAAAATATAAATGAAGAGCAAATGAAAGATACATAATAGGAATTACGGGGCTCTTTTTCAAATGGGAGGGGGAAAAAGAGGGGGAAAATGGGGGGGCAAAGGGGTGGATAAAACAGATTGAAAGTAGAAATAGAGGTTTTGCAAATGGGAAGGGGACCAAGAGTTGGAACTAGCAGAGAAGGATAAGAAGGGTAGGAGACCAAAAAGAATTAAATTGAGGGGCCGGGGATTTAGCTCAGTGGCACAAGCATCTACCTGGCAAGTGCAAGGTCCTGAGTTTGATTCCTGGTACCAAAAATAAGATAAAATAGAATGAGTTAGTTACATATACCAACTCCCCCAGACAAATGCAGTTGCTGTATACTCCAAACATGTACTAGTATAAAAATTCCTGACGTTCACCTAGAGATGCTCATAAAACTGCAGAGCCCTTGACTATGTTTTCCTCTGAATTAGATTCTACACCAATAGAGCCAAGACATGTACTCTAAAGTCAAGACATGTAGACTAACGGCAAGGAAACCAGCAAAACAGGTAACAAGAGGAAACTGCAAAATTCACCCCCTGCCCTTTCCCCTTCTTTGCCTGTCTGAATCCAAGCCTTTCAGGTACTTCTTCTCCCTCTAGTTCACAGAGCTGAAAATGTTGTTCAGCTTCATGTAACAGTGATAACTGTAATCACACAAATTGCATATTCTACTCGGCACGGTGCTGCACAGGGAACTGATGGCCTCACACAGGGCAGCCATGTATCAAAGCTGCAGGACTTGTGTAGAATTCAGGAAATGCCAGGGCTCTCCTTCATTTTATGTTCCCTGTAACCTTGCAGTCTCTCTCAGTTGCTGTACCAGAGAGCAAATGATTCATCAAAGGAGAAACATCATAAACTACTCTTCCGCCCTCCAAAGTACCTCTTTTTCTTTCCTTTTTTTCCCCACCTTCTCGTTGCACCATCAAAGTTAGATGGAATTTTGAGGGAGTGTGGAATGCCTCGGGTGCTCAGAGTCCTGACTCCCATGTTTATATCCCAGGTCTGTCCCAGTGGAGTACATTTTATCAGGGAGATCTCTGTTTTCAACACACTGAATTATTTGAGGGAAGAAGCACAAGTTACAAATAAATGACACTGCATATTTGAAAGCCCTTCTATCGAATTTTTCAGAGGGTCTCACATACAGTGCCTGACAGGACTTGTGCTCCTCTCTCTGAATATTCTAGCACTTTTGTTCTTTTCTATGGATTTACATTTTTAAATATACTTTTGAGAGAGGAACAACCAGAACAGAAGCATGAACTTAAAAAAAGAAGAAATACTCTTTCCATGAAAATAAGAAAATTCATTCAATATCCATTCTCTATACTTTGGGAACTAGAACAAATTTTATCTGTCAAAACGTTTCTATCACATCCCAGTGGCTATTAGAGCAGGACTAGCCACAGCTGGGGAGACAGAGCTTTCTACAATTCCCAAGAGTGAGAAAAAGATCTCTGCAAGTCTAGTAAGAGCTAAAGCCCAATGGTTTAACAAGTTTTTCCAGTTTTTAATCTTTCTGAATTTGCTAATGGACTCTTACATGTTCTTAGCCCTTTTTCACTCATTCCTTCAGTTTCATTTTTGAGATCAGTCTCAAAGAAAACTAAATTATTTCTTTGTGATTTACATGCAGCAATCAAAATACACATTGAGCACCTACCTACTAACATCCCTTTATTCTGACATTGGTAGACTGTAGATTGCTTTTATAGGTAATTTCTTAACGTGGCACACATTTTCATTCCACTGTTACAGAAGAAGACCAATAATACAATTTTCTACAATGTGAACAAATGAAAATTTTAATCTACTATGAAAAGAATGTAATAATCAGCCCTGTTGAAAGGGCTTTATTTTACAGTTAATGCACATGGATCCCACACTACAATTTACAGTATGCAAGGTACATTTTATATGAAACTATAAGCATCGCTATACCTACCTCCCAAAGGAACCCAATCAGCAATGCTTTTGGAAGTATACCCTGTATCCATCCCAACAGCAACTCTTCTACTCATTGCCTAGAAGTAGTTGCCATTTCAATTTTGTGTTTTTCATTTCACTATTTTTTTGACCATGTATAACTCCAAATAACACAATACTCAGCTTTGCATGTTAGTAACTTTTATATAAAAGGCATTGTCATTCTTTTTTTTTTTTTTTTTTTTTTTGGGACCGGGGATCGAACTCAGGGCCTTAGTGCTTAGCGGCAAGCACTTACCCCACTGAGCTGTACCTCCAGCCCGTATTGTCATTCATTTTGCCATTGACGTCGTTTACTTAATCTCACTGGTAACATTCACTTAGTCGATAACAGCACAAATTTTATTTTTACAGCTAAGTACTATAATTGTACGAATATCACACATCTTATTTATAGAATTCTGAGGCAAGTGGAGATTGGATGTGCTTCCAAGTTTTTGTTTTGTTTGGTTTGTTTGCTGTTGAAAAATTACCCAGTGTTTTCGTAAGACGTTTTTTCTATGTGAAGCAAAATCTAGGTTATTATTAACCATTCAGCCCACACAAAGGAATTAACTATGCTATACAGGACCCACTGTTTGCTTCTACTTGGGAGGTAGGCCACAGAGCCTCCTTAGCTTTGTTCGTGATTGGAGAAGTTGTTATGGTGTTTAGTGGGGGAGGAGTCTTTTATGGTTTTTTCCCTTTACTCCCATTACTCTTATTCCCTACTGCTGCACTCATCCTATAAAACAAATAACTCATTTAATGTAAGAAAGGAAAGTGTGACCCGACAATTCTAAATAAAATAAGGAACTCTTTCTATAGTCTTTTTCTCACACTTAGTATTTTATACTGGGTGTATCCACATAGGTGCTTTTACTTGAAATCTTGGTGAAATTTGTTGGGGGGATGTCTCTGGGGAAAGCTTCCCTCAGCACCAAATATCTACTTCTGATTTATTTGGCTCTGGTTCCTTTCTTGGATGTCTGGGGCATTTCCATGTGGCTCATCTACTTTTTTTTCCGTCTGGCTACTGAGCTTTATGGATCATTTCAGGAGTTTTATTACTTCAGCAAGAACAGAACATATTGCTTTCTCAGTCAGGCTCTCAGTCTGACAGTGACTTGTCTGGCCCCTGACTACTGAAGCTCACAGTTGAGGTGGTAATGGGATGATTTCTATTCTTCTCTAACCACTTTCACCAGGAAGAATAGTAAGAGGGGAAAGTTCTCACATGCAGTCATTTTATATATAGTAATTCTCATCCTGAAGTGAACTGTACATAGAAAGTTTCAAACGACTGTGGAAATCAGTTTGGAGGTTCCTCAGCAAACTAGGTCTATAGGTCCCATTCAACCCAGCTATCTCCCTTCTGGGTATTTCCCAGAAGATCTGAAAACATCATATCACAGCGATATATGTGAACCCATGTTCAGAGTGCCACAATTTGTAATTGCTAAATTGTGGAAGCAACCAAGATGTCCATCCACTGAGGAGTGGATAAAAAAATTGTGGCTCTTTTATATAATGGAGTATTCCTCAGCTATAAAGAAAGATAAATTTGAGGCTTTTATAGGTAAATGGTCACAAATAGAGACCATACTCATAAGTGAAATAAATTGGATGTGAATGTGTAAGCAACATATTGTCTCACTAGTGTAAGAACCTGAAAGAGTGAATAAAAACTAGGAGGTATGATAGATATTGTGAGATGAAAGGAAAATGATCAGAAGTAATGGGCAACTCATGTGTGGGAAATGAGAAGGGAAAGAAGGGGAAATCATGTATGTATGTATATACAGGATAGATAACAGTTGTACTACTGTCTTCTATTGATTTACTGAAAGGTACAGTTAATGATTACTTGTTTGATCATTATTGCATGTCTTTATTTGTTTTCCTGAGAAACCACTTTGAAGATATCAATATGTAACACAATAACCATTGTTAATTTCCTACCACTGTGTCTTTAACTCTCTATTGTTTGTATTGTTCTTATGCTACTTCACAAATGGATGAATGTTTGTTAATATATTTTCTTCTTTTATTTTTAAAATAAAAAAAGAAAGTTCTGGAGTTTGATCCCAAGTTATTGATTCTGTTTTCTCCACTTTATAGTTGTGAATTATTATCAAATTATTTGATCTAATATCATTTCAATTTCCTTTCCCTAAATTGGGATATAAACAATACTGTATCAGTAAACTTTTTCCATATAACATACCACTCTCTAACTCAGCAACATAATATAATAGTCATTTACTATTTTTCGTACAGCTATAGGTTGTCTGTGCTGTTTGACAACTCAGGCTAGACAAATGACTTCAGCTTGGCTTGCTTAAGCATTTGTACTCAGAAATTCCCAAATGATACAAAAAAGACAGACTATTATGATAAATTAATTGAGGGTTGGCAGTTCTGAGAGAGTGAAGGGTTTACCGAGATCTGACACATGTAGTCTCTCAAGCTAGTCTGATTTGTTCTCATGCCAGGAGCAGAGCTCTGCAAAGTGAAGCCTAGGCCCAGAATTGGCTCCATGTTATTTCTGACAAACTAGTTCATCAGATTAGACCAGAGTCAAAGTGGCAGGAGGCTACTCAGTGACAGCACAAGGGCAGAATATTCTGTCTTCTTGTCCAAAAGATATTTGGTAAATAGAATGGCAACGACTGCTTTTCTCTGTAAGAAGCATCTATGAAAATGTTCCCCCAAGCAATATCATTGCTAAAAATAAAGGCTCTATTCCCATGGTCCTTTAATTGAGAGTCAGGAAAGATTTTCTATAATGATGCAAGATGGTAAGCTGTTTAGATTCTGGGGACCATTTGTCTGTCACTGTTCATCTCTGCTATTGTAGAGAGAAAGAAGTAATACATACCAGTGGTAGATTCAACAAGCAGATATAACAATGTTCCAATAAAACTTTACTCACAAAACCAGTGAGTTTCTTTTTTTTTTATTGTTAAAGGCCTAGAATTATTTTTTTGACACTTTTAAAAGTAAAAGAACAAAAATATATTAACAAACAGACACAAAGTAGCATAAGAATAGTACAATCAAAACTGAATTACAGACAAGGTGACAGGGAATTAGCAATGGTTGTTGCATTACATATTGATAACTTCAAAGTGTATACTCAGGAAAACTGATACAGACATGCAAAATTGATCAAACAAATAATCATCAACTATTCCTTACAATAAAGTGACCTAAGTCAGTAGTACAACTATGTTAGATATGCTGCATATACATACATATATACATACATACATACATAGATAATTATCCCTTCCTTCCTTTTTTTATATAATTTTAAAAAAATTCTTTTAAGTGTAAAAGAAAAAGAACTACATCAACAAAAAAAAGAGGAAAGCATTAACAAAGAGACACAAAGTAGCACAATAACAGTATAATCAGAATTGAATTATAGACAAAGCAACAGGAAACCAGCAATAGTTGCTGCACTGCATATTGATAACTTCAAAGTGTGTGCTCAGGAAAACACACATAGACATACAAGATTGATCAAGCAACCAGTCATCAACTATTCCTTATCATTAAGTGACATAAGACAATAGTAGAACCATGTTAGCCATCCTGCACATATGTACATACATACATACATACATACATACATACATACTTATTTGCCTCTTTCTTCCTTTTCTCCTTTCCCTCATCCTATCTGTTCTTTACTTTTGAACAGATTTCCTTCACGCCTCTTAGTTTATATTCCCACCCTCAGGTTCTTACGCTAGTGACACAATATGTTGCTTGCATATGTACCTCTGATTTATTTCACTTATGAGTATGGTGTCTAATTGTGACCATTTGCCTACAAAGGCCCCAAATCTGTCCCTCTTTATAGCTGAGTAATATTCCATTATATAAAAATGCCACAGTTTTTAATCCAGTCCTCTGTGGATGGACATTTGGGTTGTTTCCACAATTTAGCTATTACCAGTGAGTTTCAATTGGCCTGCAAGTCAGTTTTGTTGTCTCCTGATCTAAATGGTCGAGCACATTAAAAACTGAGAAGCTTCTAAAATGTCAAGTTTTGGTATGATTTTTTTCTTTGTAATGAGTGTCTTATTTTCTCTCTTTCTGAAATTTTTAGTAGGTCATTTTTGAAATGAGGCCTATATGAGACATTTGCCTGCAACTATCAAACAATCAGCATCTAAATCCTTTTGGTTATGCCAGGTTATGGCTTTATAATTGAGATGTGATACAAAGTTTTCATTGAATAAGGAAACAAAGATGATGTGTGTTCAGATGCTTGGCAATCAAATAGCTCCTTATATTATAGATAATTCAGATGATTGATAAGTGTGTCCTGTACATACATTCAGTGCATGACATTATAAATCACATCTTTTCACTTATAAAGAGTAAATGATATTCATATTTTTATGATTTATTATTTTGGAGTTGATCACAATGTGACCTTAAAGTATAAGCGTGAAGGTGCAATAGAACGTGTGTTACTAGTCATGAAAGTAGGTTACATCTCTCATTTGTTTCCCCAATGTGTCCTCATGCCCTAAGTTAATTAATGCTGAGTTTCAGATATGAGAAGTCATTATGAGATACAATTTACTGAGGAGTTAGTTTATTCAGTTGGTCACAATTTCCTCCTTTCACTTTACTAAGAGGCATAGTTAGGAGAAAGGCATAGTGTCATCAAGTCTAGGATTCCTTGTTCATTGTAAGAACAATGTGCACACTGAAAGAGGAAAAATTACATGTATATATTTGACAAGATCGGGCGCGTTCAGGGTGGCATGGCCGTAGACATACACATATATATTTGAATTTAAAAAAATATCACATTACAGCCAACTTTATACATTTCTACAGCAAATACCATCCTTTCACAAGTGAAGTGTTGCCAGTTCACTTATCTTTCCATTTAGTCCCCAAATATCCTTGTTCATCAACACTTATTTAGGTTTCCACATTGTATTTTCCATAGATAGTATTCATCTGTATCTTTTTCTTAGTATTTTAACATAATTTTAGAGCTACATTTATTCTATTATTATTTTCTACATTTCATTTGACAGTATATGCTGAATATACAATTTTTGACTTATAAATCTATTTCTTAAGAAAAGAAAACACCTCATTTAACATCATGGCATATAGGTGCTTTTGTAAATGTAATGGAGGGGGAAGGCAATTCTTCCAGGTATTTGGGAAAAAACATTATATATTTGAACATTCACTTTGTTCTGAACACAGTGGGAATCAAAATAAAATTGGAACCATGATTGTTTATAGAAGCTGTGCGTGGTGACACAAACCTGTAATCCCAGTACTCAGGAGGATCATTGTGCATTTGAGGCCAGCTTGGGCTACAAAGTGAGGTCAAGCTCAGCCTGAACTGCATAGTGAGACCCTGTCTGAAAAAGTCATGAAAAAGGAAGGAAGGAAGGAAGGAAGGAAGGAAGGAAGGAAGGAAAGAAAGAAAGAAAGAAAGAAAGAAAGAAAGAAAGAAAGAAAGAAAGAAAGAAAGAGAAAAGAGAAAAGAAAAGTTACAGAAAGAAAAGTTCTACAGAAAAGACACATTGTCTTGGAATCATGTACTAAGAGAAGTTTCATGGATATTTTCCAGAAGATGAACACTTTATCAATCTTTAACTTTTTTATAAAGTTTTATTTAAAAACAGGAAAATGTGAGAAGAAAATTCAGTGGACTATGAGCTCGACTAAAAAAATGTTATACAATTAAACAATTATAAGACATTTATAATAAAACAAGAGAAATTAATTGATAGCCTTTATTACTTATGCTTAGTACTCATACTAAATTTATAAATTTCTATCCATATGGCATTAATAGGTACCTCCCTAAATGTAGGTAAATTCATTATCACTGATAATTGTAACTATGATCCTTATAATAGAAATCCAGAATTATCTGCTTACAATACAATATACAACTATTAATTTTAAATATACCAAATAATTTTATGTTTTTATTTAATGCTTGGAGATCTTAAAAATAAAGCCAGTGTCTAAACTTTGTCAATTGAGCCCTAACCCTAACCTACATCCAGTGGGCATATGTTGGTCAGCTTTCCTATTTGTGGGACACAACAGCTGACATTAACAATTTAAAGATGAAGAGGACCAGTTGGTTCACTGTTTCAGAAGGTTCAGTCCCTGAGTGTTTTCAGTTAACAAACATACTGGCAGAGGATCTTGGTGGACAAAAGTTGGTTAAATCGTGACAACCAGGAAGTACAGCAGGAAAACACTGCCTAACAGGAAGTGACCAGGGACCAGATACGGAACTCAAAATCATACCTCCACCACCCACTTAGTCATATCTGGAATGTGTTTTACTCTTACTTTATGAAGGTCTCAAGCAAATCATGTTGACAAACTAGTTTAATTGTTACAGGACATATTTTTCCCATAATTTTTGCAAGTTCTTCCTGTAAATCAATTCTTCCAATTCATCTTAGATGTGGGAGTTAATTGACTTAATGTATCATGTAATTTGTTTAGTTACCTAGGGCTATTCTAGATTAAAATAAAATTCTGCAGAAACAGTAAGACCTTCTCAATTAAATGGCCAGCCAAAATAGCAAGATTTTATCATATGGTAAAAGGATCACAGGTTCTCCTTGTCCTGTGTCCTTTAGTGAGCCAAGGGACTGGTTAATCATATATGAAGATTCAGTTACAAATACATTTTATAGGTCATGCTAGCTACTATTTTATTTCCATGAAGAGTCAGCAAGCATTGGATGTAGAAGGTATGATTGAATATGGCAAAGTTTAAAAAGTTGAGTTGTACTCTTCTCAGTTCATTGCACACCTTTCTACTCAGCAAGTCAGTGGTACTCCTCCAGGGCAAGGAGCACTGCTGGGCTGGCACCATGTACCCTCCCCACAACTCAGTGTCTTGGGTCATGCAGTGGGCGTAATGTACCACTGTGGATCTGACCTGATCCAGTAACATTGCTTTTTCTTTCTTGCCCGATTGCTTTCATCTATTTCATATCTCCTTATCATCTTCAGGGTATTTTTACTGTGTTAATTGCTAAGTTCAGTTTTTGTGTTCTGTGTTCCTTACATATATTATCTGATTGAGTCCCAGCAACAATCCCTGGTGCTGAGAACTAGAAGATCAATTTTTGGTGAGGAAGGGGAGAAGGTCAACCAGTCTGGTCAAGGTGTCATAGCTAAGTGACAGAGTATGAATTCTAATACAACCACCCTAATTTAAGACCCTGTTCAGCAATTAATCTATTCTCTCTCCCAATCAAGTCAGAGCCCTGATTCTACCACTACTATTTATGTGATTTTAGTCAGGTCACATGTACTACATAAGTCTCAATTTTCTCACATCTAAAAAGAGGAGTGAGGACCAGAGTGTTTTTAATGGGCATAAGATGGGGATATACACAAAATAATCATTTGTAGAATTGAAGCAAACAATATAAATGTAGGGAAAATGAATTTTCAAAAATAATGAAGTGATAGTAGAGGAAAATTGCTTCTTCACTCATGAAAGATATGGAGGAATAATGGAAAAAGGCAAATACTTGCTAAGTACCCTTTCTATAAATGAGCTAATAGACTTAAAGGCAGCAAAACAAAAGATGATAGAAGGGAGTAGCAAATCAGTAATTTTACTCTTTTTGTTCTTGAAAGAATAAATAGATGTGATTTGATCAATCATACACGCATGCCAGTGTGAAAAAATAATAGTGTAAAATAAAATGTAAAATATAAAACATAAAATGTAAACACAGTGTCCTGGGAAAGCTGGTGGAAGCGGTAAGACGGGGTGTCTGGAGATGGATGGGGTCACGGGCAGCTTTATAGAGCAGCTGGATAGAGGAGACAAGGAAAAGAGAAAAACCCTTTCAGGTGCAGCGAGTGACAAGTAGGTGGGTTCAGAAGCCAGAATGCATAAAGCATGTTAACTAAAAATTCATCTCGACAGGAATGGAATATGACTTGTAGTAGGACAAGAAAAGGTTAACTGGAGAACTAGCCTCAGAATATGTTATAAATCTTATGTTTTAGGTACTTGTGTGTAAGGTTATATTCAAGTTTAAAATCTTTTTTTAAATATCAATTTTAAAGTACAGATATTATATAACAAAAGAATGAATGAAACTTTACTCTGAAGGTTTGGCTTTAAGAATCAATGAAAACTGTTCACATTAATTTGTGATTTGGTAATTAAGATGCAGTTTTCATATTAGAGAACAAAAATAGATTTACAATCTGAAGTTATTCAAGTGGAAGAAAAGATGCAAAGTGATGTACTTCAAATGAGTTCTATTTATAATCTGGATATAAGGGTAAAAATACAGATCAAGGAAATTATATCTTTAAATTTACTGGTGGAATGTTCTTTTAGAAAGGAAAGTTAACTACTGAGTATTTGACCTGTCTCAAATAATACCACTTCAGATACATTGCAAGGAAAACGAAGATAAGGATTTCATAATTATTCATAAGAAAGTGGATGTCTGCATTTCTATAGATTTATTTTTACTGATGAATAGGGTGATATTCATCAGTACTCAGAAAAATCTTGAAAGATAGATTATATTTTTTCTATTTCAAAGAAGCAAAACTGAGGCTTTGCAAAACAAAGTTATTTATCTGAAGGATAAGGATAAAATGCAGAACACGGATATGTACCTGGTACTGTGACTCTGGATGTCTAGATTCTAAAAATGTCTTTCAACACTCACATTTATTGAATTCATCAATTAATGAAATCTTGGAGACCTTTGTACTTCTCAATTCCTGAAAGAAAAGTAAATCATCGAATAAACAAATAGTTTTATCTAAAAGTAGATGTTATATTTAAATTAATCAGTGAATGATATGGATTTTAAATAAAGCATTATTAACATGTACTTATACAATCTGCTGCTATTTCCTTTTAGAAAACATGTTTTAGCTATTTATTTTTACACTGTTTGTCGAATAACAAAGTTTGAGGTCAAAGAAGACAATGAATTGCTTCTCTTCCACCTGTACCACTTTCATGTGAGGTGAACACATAAAGTTACTCTCTCATAGCTCGATTTGAAAAATCAATGAGTCTAATGAATGAGTTGTCTAGTTTAAAAGGTTTCTTGTAAATGGCCTTAGAATTTTCCATAAAATTGTCTGTGAGAGCAAGAAAAAATTGTAAATGCCTAAGACTAATTATTCCGATTATCATACAATGTATTCCTGGTAAGAAAGAGGAATTCCTACTCAATATAAATCAGGAGAAACTAGTTTAAGTTGGAAAATGAGGTTTTCTTGCATGTTTTGTCCTGTGAATTTGACATCGTCATGCCAAAATAATGTAAGAATATAGAGCGTGTCTCTCTCTGCTGTTCTGCTTCCTGTTCAGAACCTGTTCCAAGCAGCATGTGGTGAAATCACCTCCTGCTACACAGTGTTCAGAGAGCAAAGAACTGGAAGTGAAGTCCGCTATGCTGTGTCCCGGTACAGGAGTCCTGACATTAGGATGCTCCAGACTGGGTTTGAGTATAGTCACCACAGTGACTGTGATTTCTTCAAACATTCTCCACTCATATATTCTTTTACAGAGAAAATAGCAGAAGGGTAAGTGGGACAGTAGGAGAGTGGGACAGGTAGATAAAATAACTGTTGGATATCAAATTGCCAGAAAATAAACTAGCTCTTATCACACTGCTTGAGGACTTTTACCTACAACACCTTTATCCATCTCCAGTCTGATTTGTAAACACACGTTTGAATCCAATTCTCTTTAGAAGTGGAAGGCAAAGTAATATTGACAGCATGTCAATGAACAAGATGGAAACTTTCAAAGAAAAGAGCACCATGCCGCGTGCAAAGCATATTCAAATCAGCAAACCAGTACTCATGATTTCCTGTGGAATGGCGCATCCACTTCTAATCTTGAGAACATGGGAAAGAAATTTATATGGATTAGTCAGCATCCCTGTTGCTGACACACAGTACCTGCACCCATAACCTGAAGTAGAAGTTTAATTTGGCTCATCATTGCAGAGAATTCAGTCCGTGGTAGACTGGCTCCTAGGAACACCGCAGCAGAAGGGTGTGGTGAACAGAGCTGCTTACTTCGTGGCAATCAAGAAACAAAACGGGGGAGTGATGCCGCGGAGGAGGAGGACAGGGAGGAGACAGTGGCCCCGAAGCCACTCCTCAGGACCCACCTAGGCACACCCAGAAGTGTGTTCCGCTAGTCTCCTGGGTGGATGCCAAAGCCAATCAAGTTGACACTCCCCGCTAACTGCCACATTGTTCTACGCTCCAGTTTTCTTACCTAACATGGGGATAGTAATTGCTCTGCCTCACACACGTGACTTAGGATTCAAGGCACTGATGCATATGCACTGTGTGGAAAACCTTAACTTCCCCATGCATTCTCCTGCTTCCCTGCCTGCTTCCTTATCCCACTTTTCATAGATGCCAATTGGAGAACTTCTTATACCTTGCAAGCAATCATTTACTTCACATGTATTTAGCATGGAATGTGGAACTAGCATTTTACCAAACTCTAGCAATAAATTTGAAAAAAATGTGATTAAGAATGTCTCTACAAAAATAATATGCACTCTGTCACTATTGTAACTGTCCTACTAACCTGTTTTGTAACTTGATTTTACTTTTATGTTTATCTTTTTTCTTTAAAATTAAAAAGTTAAGAAACACAGTTTCCTCTCTCTCTCTCTCCCTTTCTCCTTTAATCTACCTCCTAAAGAGTTTGCTCGCTCTCTCTCCCCCCTCTCTCTTTTACTCTACCTCCTAATCTATATAGATAGAAATACAGTATTGCATCAGTGATGAAATGAAAGTCATGTTGCTTCTAATAGAGGATGTTATAGGATTACAGGATCATTAGGAAAAAATACGTTTTTGCTCACTGATTGGGAATCTAAGTGAGTATAAGACTGAGCCTAGCATAACCATTCTTTGAGTCCAAGAAAAATGCTTTCTGCAGATGAAGCAAACATAGAGCGTAGATCTAACCAACAAAAAAAAAAAAAAAAAAAGAGGGGGAAAAATAAAAGGAAAGCAAGCAAGCAAGCAAGAAAATTGAAAGAAAAGTAGGAAGACATCCTGAGTGGTGTAATTGAATAGTCATGCGTGACCTATTCTACAAGCTTTCAGCTACATGGAATGACCCATAAGCTTTCTTTATGCTTAAGCTAGTTTAGATTATTTATTTTTAAGTGTTTTACCACCAGCAGCTGAAAGGGTGATGATAGTGATACATAATATTATGATTCTTTGAGGATAATTCAAATTATTTATTCTGCGTTTAGCAATCATTCACTTAAGAGAAATCATGGATCTTTTTCATACTTTGAAAAAGAGTTCAGATGAAACCAATCTATAAAGATTTATTCATCCTAAATTGTAAACATTCTGCTAAGTCTAATAGGCCCCTTCTGGAGAAAGCCACAGCAGAAGGTATTCCCTGCAGCAAACGCTTTAGAACAGGCTCTTCTCCCCGCCTACTCCATGGTTTAAACCCTGCTGTTGCGGAGAGCAGTAGAGATTCACAGAAGCGGACTGAGTATGACTGATTGGCTCAAATATATCGCTAATGAGCTATGAGACTTAAGGTTTAGAGAGAAACTATACGTTGATGATATCCATAAGCTGAGGCAGTAAATCTTGACTTGAAAGATACTGAGAAGAACATTGGATCAAAATCTTTCTCCTAATCACTGAATGTTTACATTGGCGATGCATATTTTAAAATCTTTAAATTCTCTCATAAAACGCAAAATCTTTTGGGAAACAGCAGTGTAATTCATTTCAGCGTGGACCAGAGGGCTGGGCCACACCATGCATCTTGCTCCCCTCTGGGGACAGAGACTAGCAGGAAAGAAGGGCTTCAGAGGGAGGAGCTTGTCTTGGCGGACAGCTTAGTCCACAGCAGCTACTGCTTAGTTTACTCTAGGGCACTAGAGCGAGGCTAGAAGGAAAGTGACTGAGAAGGGTGAAGTGCCCTTGCAGAGAACAGAACTGTTACTCGTGGGCAGATAGCTTTGTGAAGACATGGTATTGCATAGTAAAATGTAAACTGACTTTTTGAAGCACTTTTTTCTTCTGAAATATTTGGAAACTTTTTCTAATCCAAAGTAGGGGTAGTGATTTTGGTCTCAGGTAGAGAGAGCCCTCCCTGTCCACTTAACTTCACGTGGTGTCCAGCTTTTTTCATTCTTCCTTTATGCATTTATTAGGCACTGACGCATACAAGTTAGAATAAGCTGGCTTTGTAAGTGAAGACACAGAGTAGGCAAATGTGTTTAATTCCAAATAGGATCATATACGTGAAAAAACTTACTCTGTGTATATGTGGCTTGAATAAAGTGACTCTGCTGAAGAATGTGTGAAGTAAAATGTATAATTTTATAAATGTGAAATCTCATTTATAATGATGTGATTGTTTATTTTACACTGAAATGCTTTTATCTATTCATTATTATAAACAGCATTTTCTGTGTTAGTCTGGAGCTTTTAAAAGCAACGTTATCAGTGAATCACCAGTTACATTTTGTAGCCTCTACAAGGTTGCTTTTGTAAATTTTTACTTTATTAGTACATGTTCCCAATCATTAATGATTGCATGCTCCATGGGGAGTTGAGGCATGTGCACAACACTTTCTAATCTCTAGACATTGACAGATGAAAAAATACTAATACTGACTACCTACTAAGGGCCAGATATTTGCTGGGAGATTCTCTAGAATATTTTACTATATGCTTTACATTTTCCTAGCTTTGAAAATGATACTCCACTAGAACCAAAAGAATATGATACAGGCCACAAATTAGTCCCTAGTTCTCATTTTTCTTACTCAGTACGGAATTGAAAAAGAAAGAATTCAGAGTACTATGAATGCTTTGTACCGTGCTATGATTAATTAATACTTTAAAAATCCTTCTCAATGTATAGGTCTTTGAAGTGTGCTTAAATTGCATCTTAAAAGTTTTGATTGTAGTTTAATTATAAAAGAATCCATGAAAATTGCATGAACAATTTAGAAAACACAGGCAAGCTCTATATATACAGACAGAAGTGGATATAAAAAGGCATGTGTGTTTTTTTAGTGGTGCTTAGCAGGATATACATTTGTCAAAACTCATGCAATTATCCACTTAAAGTTCAAGCCTGTTTAGGTACATTTTAACTCAGTAAAAAAAGAGAAAAGGAGTAGATATGATTCGGGTAAAAGGAGTAGACACTACACTGTGTTACCCAGATTTGATTGAAATGACAAACTGTCCTTCTCAGAAGGGTATTTCCCATGGGGCTGAAGAATCTTGCAGAGAGCAGAAGCCAGGCAGGAATGATGTCACCATTCCCTAAAGGTGGCTGTGGTGTGACACCAGGTCTGCCTATTCCAGGTCTCACAGGTACCCAGCAGCTCCCAGGCGGCCCTTGCTCTCTGCTCCTCACTCAGCTCTTCCTGCCCTCTGTCCCTGGTGACCAGCAGCAGCGCTAAGAACACACCAGACACACCAGCCATTTGGCTGTGCAGCCACAGACCTGGAGACTCTCTGCACAAACTTTCCACAAAGCCCCATTTCTAAGCCCCCTTCAAGGGTAAACACACTGGAACTCCTGTGTCTCTGCATCCACGCTGCCAGATGAAATACAGGACACCCAGTTGAATTCGCATTTAAGATAAACAATGGAAAAAGAAGTGTGATTATACATTGCACGGGACACACTTAAATGAAACATTTTTTCTCAATTGAATTTAGTTGTGTTTTTAAGGTGCTAAATCTGGCAATTGTACCCTTCAAATTGTAACTGGATACATGATAAAATGATGACTCTCTGTCCTTCCCCGTTTGAGCCCCGAATTTCCCCTGGTTTTCAGACATTAGTGAAATATCTCATTGATATAATTAATGTAATCAGTCAGAAGTCCCTTATTCCACAATTCCTTCTTGTATGCTTTTATTATTTACTTATTTATTTATTTTTCTTAGGGGCTACCACGTGCTAGAAAGGCTCTCTAGCATTGGGCTACATCTCTAGATTTTTTTCTAAAAAAAAAACTATTTTGAGATAGGGACTCACTAAGCTGTGACAGCTGGTCTTGAAATAGATCTTCCTGCTGCAGCCTTCCAAGTAGCTGGGACTTTCACACACTTGTGCCCCTGTACCCAGCTGTGCAGTTCCTTTTGTCGCTCTGTTGTTGAGGCCAAACTGCAAAATAGGAGGTCAGTGTAAAAGGAAAGTCTAAGCTAATGCATGTCTATAACAACGGCAGCTGTGAGCAAAGTCCAGCACGCGGAACATCTATCCTGTCACTGCCTTTTCACTCCCTTGTGTGAAGCGTGCAGGGCCAATCCCCTCCAGAGGAGTTAGCGCAACCTCGTGCTGACATAAGGAAAGCGCAAATCTGATTTTCCTCGATCCTGAGCAGATGACACATAGCCTAACACATTCTGACTACAGAGCAGCAATCTCCTTCAGTCATTTAAAAAAGTGGGTTTGTAATGGTTGATACATTGTGTAAATTTGAGTTTAGAAGTTTAACTACGCAACTCAGCAGGGAACCAGAGTCCTCGTGAACATCCTCAGTTTGAGGAAGAGGAGGGTTAATGCTATGGACGGATAGCGCACATACAATATAAGGGAGGAAAGAGGCTTGCTTTCCCTCCTTGTGCTCATTTTGCTTTCACTGTCTTCTGCTGCTTTGAGCTGTTGCTTCTCTGCCATGCCGCCCTGACTTGGAGCCAGCTGATTACAGACTGAAACCTCCACAAACTGTGAGCTAAATAAACATTTTCTTTCTTAATTTTGCGCTTCGGGTATTTTATCTCAATAACGAGAGAAAAGTAATCAAGACAGGTTTTAGAGTCTAACAAGTCTGGGAGCAGATCTACTTATTATGTGATCTTGAAACTTCTTTGAACTTTGCTTTATAAATTGGCAAGTGGAGCTTGAATATACTGTAGTTAATGTGAGAATTGTTTTACACAGGTAACGTTCCTAACACAGTGACTGCCACAGAGTAGATACTATTTTTTGTAGGCTGCTTTTTTGGTGGCAGGACATCTACTTCTGTTTTGTAAAATATTTAATTTTCATTGTCTTCTAGAGGTTTGCACAAATCTTCTACAACTACCCTTCAAGCCTCTAGCTCTGGGAAATGCATTCTACCTACTGAAGCCTTTCATTTTTCTATGAACTTGCAAGGCCCTTTCTTCTCTTAGATAGTAGGGACAATCAAGCATTGACTTCAATAACTTGAATTTTCAGGTATTGAGGTTATAATACCTTTGTGCTACGTGTACATACATAAGACATTTGATTTTAATGGCATGTTTACATTTTCAGGATCACAGAAACTGGTGGTTTCAGATGATTTTAGTAAGTGGTATTTTGTTCAAAACCCAAAGGAGTTGAAAACCTTTATGAAAATCTAATGTTTTTGTGTTTTAACTTTGGCAGGGGGTACAAAACCGAGTATGTAAACAATAAAAGTCAGAGCTGACATCTTGCTAAAACTAAGAATAGACGAGTCACAAAAGCACAAAGAAAGGTTGAAGTAGCCATATATTTGATGACATTTAAGGTTATTGTTTTAAGTGAGATGATGGTATTATATTTATATTAAAGGAAAGAATCCATATCTTTTAGAGATTTAAAAAGGAAATGAAAATTTGGAAAGGACTCTTTGATCTGATGCAATAAAAACATCCTTTTCAGAGTAAGGCGACCTTGATATCACCAAATAGAGACCCTAAGATTCCTCACCCCTTTCACAGCTGCGCAGAATCAGAAATCCAATCATTCAAAAAATACAAGAGCTGACAGAGGCAGTCCTGAAAATGGGGCGGTCTGGTGCACCGCGCAGATTCTTGGGGCACATTCCCAGCTGTGCTTCCTCTCTGAGCCTCCACCATGAACCGCTACTCCACTCAGCCCAACCAGTTACCCTAAACTCCCCACTCACTGTGCCAGAGAGAGGGTGTGGGTATTCAGCTCTGACTGCTGCCCACCAAGTGCGAGACCTGCTTCATCTAAATCCCGCTTGCTCCTAGATCTGCAGTGTTTCTCTCCAGTGGGAATTAGAGGAAGGCAGTTGCTCTAAATTCCTTTCTCTCTTTCCTTTTGCATGTATACTTCTGGTCAGGTAACTCAATACCCCTCCACTCAGCTGTATGTATTCTAAGCCAGGAAAGTCTCTCATGGGCGTTGATCACACCTGTTGTCATCTTTCATCTCAAATATTTGATTGTTTCTTAATACACCATCCCACTCTAAATATTTTAACCGATGAAATCATTTATATATTGTTGAGGTTATTGAGCGGTGATTTTGAAAAATCTCACTCCTTTGACAAATGTTTTAGACTTCTTCACTACCTATAAAACATCACATTTCCTTGATATAAAATGATATAAGGATTATCTGTTTATCCTCTAGCACACTCGATCTGTGGTTTCATTAGTTTAGATGCCTTGTACATCTGTTCACCAATGAGATTCTATCGCCTAACAGTGTCTGTTCAACAATTCTGGTCTCACTTCCCCAAGTAACTAAAACAAGTCTAAAGAAAGTATGACTAGGAGGAAACAGGCATTGTAATATACCAGGAACCACAATGTAAGGAGGCCATTTTGTTTTTATCTTCAGAAATCATATCCGGTTGTGTATCCATCCCAGAACTATAAGAGAGAGCTTCGGATCATGGCTGCTGTATGGGTAGGAAAGATACAGCCACCAGAACACATGTCTCCATGTACGAATGCAGACAGATGGTTGTGTCTCTCTGTAAATGTAATTTGTTAGCACAGACTTGTTTTTTCATGATGAACCTTGTTTCCAGAAGAGGGATAATATTGCTGACTTTAAAAAATGAACTTATATCATTTATCTTAAGGCAGAATCAGGGTGCTAGGAGTTTATCTGGCTAGAGATCCCGAGAAGCTCTTTAAGGGAAATTAGAGATGGGAGAAAAGAGATCCATAAAGCATGTGCTAAGGACATGTTCGCACTAGCAGACACTAAGGATCAGTCTCACCCTACTGAATGTTTTCTGAGAGACTATGTATAGTACATTTCAGAATTCCTGAGCCCCGAATACTGGAAGCTGGATTTTATTCACCAATTTCAGCCTTTCCCGGTGAGAGTTGCTTCTGGAGCACTCTAATCCTGTGCCCATCGAGGGTCAGATTAATTTCTCTAAGGCGGAGGCAGACCTGCTTTATAGGGATGCTGTAGATGTGTGTAGTGGGGAACTTTCTACTAAAGCTGCTTTGGATCACCAGAGCCTGCAGGAAGATATGAGTGGGACACCATCCTCATCTGCCGCTAACTTGAAAAAGGGCCAGTTACCAACACTTCAAAGGGTGTAACTTTAGCAGAGCTTAAAATCAGTTCTAGGGTCAATTCTATGCATTTTTAAGGCTGTAGAATCTCTGAAAAGAGGTGTACAGTGGGAATAAGCCTTTGTTCCCCAGGATGCTGAATTCTCTTCACAAATACAAAATCTAGGAGGGAGTTACCGTAACACTACACTGCCTCTTCCCTCATGGTGAATCAATGCAGAGCTGTGCTGTAGTCAAAATAAACCTCATAAGTATAGATGGAGTTTATTTTAAAAGAAAATACAACATTATCTGTCCCTCTTTTCCTTCAAGGTGATCCAATATCCTTTTCACAAAACACTACTCTCACCTCTCCATAGAGTAAAGTGATGTACTTAGTTCAGAGAGAAATAATTCTGTCTTTTCAGAAGCTATTTAGAAGTCACACAGAGAGCTTAAATATATCTTTCAAATATAATTTTCATCATTTTGTAAAACTAAGATACTATACTAATCTTTTCTTCAAACATTCGCAGGACATATTCCAATGACTGTCCATGAAGCTCTGTCTAAAACTTTATTGTTTTATCAGAAACTTCAGCAAGAATAAAAAATACTATGAAATTAAGGTTCACTTTTAAATTATTACTAAAGACTATAAATAATTTTCAAGGTTTTGTGAGGAATAAAGAGACACACTTTCTTCTGAAAATTGGAAAATTAGCCCTGCTCCTATAATTAATAAGGGATTAGCTCATTTTCACAAATTACCCATATAATGTGCATTTGAAATGGTTACCTTTGCTTGACTAGAACTGAGCATTTTTCTCCTATTCAACAGTAGTTCAATACTATGCATAATTATAAAGGCATTTTCTTTCCCATTGTGTTTCTTAAACTTATTCTTGCTAACCTCCTTATTGGACTCTCATTTCTGTAGAAATAATTTCTGTGAAGATATAGACTAAAAGCTAAAATGTAGTTCCTCTCACTACTTATAAGCTAAGGTGGTTTTTCCATAGAAGGAATTAGTGTAGAGCAGCAGCCATCAACACTGGACGTGAAGCTCTCCTGTCCTTAAATGACTGTCCCCCAAGCTTTACCAAGAAAAGTGCATTGCTGCAATTTATTCCACGTGTAGGCTGAGCATCTCAACTCTGAAAACTGAAATCTGAAATGTTGAAATGTTGCAAAATTTAAACATTTTGAGTGTCAATATAGTGCGACATGTTAAAAATTCCACACTTGACATGACACAACCGGATGTAGTCAAAATTCAGACCCAGGACTCAATTGTTTAAAAGTATTTCCAGACTATGTATAAAAGATAGAAGTGCAAATGGATGTGCTTTTTTTTTGCCATGGTTCCCATTTCTAAGGTGTCTCATTGTATACATGCCAATATGCCCAAATATGGAAAAAAACAGCAAAATTTGAAACATTTCTGTTCTAAAACATTTTAGATAAGGGATATTAAATGAATAAGATCTTAGGTTCTGCTATAAAATTTGAGTCGGGCTAAATGACCTCACCTTAGTCTCTAGTATATAGGGGTCCATGCCTGAAATTGAGAAAAGTTCAAATGGACAAATACTTTTAAAACTTGAATTAATTGTGCAAAAATGAAGTTTGGAATTCATTTCCAGTGACATGGACAAGTTGTGGTGTAAAGCCACTGGGACAGGAGTGAGTATACGGACCATACGAAGGAGGTGCGTTCTCCAGACAGTTCTTGGAATGTGACCTTGGTGGGGGTTCCTTCCTCCTAGGCTCCTGAAATTCCTGAGTTCAATTTTCAAGCCTTTGCATTGTTTGAATGACCTAGCTAATGTCCTTCTGATAATTTATTTTTCAGCTTAAATTTATGCTAATCTTTTTTTTTTTTTTTTTTTGCTTACAAACTAATGCTGTGACTGACACATATAAGCATAAAACTGATGGTGACTCCCTAAATGTGTGAAATTTATCTCCATTTTCAAAGTACTTTCACATGCATTATTATATTGCTCTATAATACTACTTGAAAATAATGAGCCCCGAAGAGGTTAAGTGATTTAGCAAGGTCATAAGGCTAGAAATTGACAGAGCTTGGATCTTGCCTCCTGGTGCTCAGTCCAAATTTTTGCCTTTTTATACTAAACTGTGCTTCTTTGTCTAGAAATACAAAGCCAGCTGCTGATTTCATTAAAAATAAATCCTTCAATTACTAAATCTTGCCTGACTCAAACCAATAATAATTGGACCAACCAATGGATGATTAACCAAATGTTTTACATTTTTGCTGGGTTTTACAGAATGCTTCTGTCAAATGTACCCTGCCTTTTCTCTCTGAGCTTTAATATTTCATCAAGGACCAGAACAGTGAAATAATTGCTGATTCAAAGTGTAACATTCAAGAATTTTAGAATGAAGTGAACTAACTTTCCATAGATTAAACTATCAGATAGAAGGCCTTTGAATGTCAGGAAAGACCCCTGGAAATACTGGTATAACTGAATGAAAACAAAACCAATTAATGTTGGAGGTCAGTATTGGTTCTTCTTTCAGTTATACTTTTTGTGACAAATATTGAGAGTTCAGAGGGGTTTTATTTTGGTACAGGAATCAAACTCAGGACCTTTTCCTTGCCAGACAGGTGCTGAGCCACTGAGCTGCTGAGCCATATCCCTGGCCACTGAGAGTTTAGAGTTTTATCTTGCAAAATATTTTTTAAGAACAGTAAATTTTATAAGTACTTTAAATTGTGACTGTATTAGGGTTCATCACAGAGACAAAAATCACTGGGCTAGAGAGAGAGAGGTGATAGGTAGCTGATAGATAGATAATGGATTGATTTTGAGAGTTGGTTCAGGTGATTATGGAGACTGAGGGAAAAAACAACACACCACGTGCACGCTGGAAAACAGGAAAAGCAATAACGCAAATTGTACCAAACACAAAGGCACGAGAACCAGAGGGGCCGGTAGCGTAACCACAAATTCAAAGCTAAGTTCTGACAGGTAAAGGAGGGATGAGGTGGAACTGGTCTTTGGTGTAAATCCTGGAAACCAAAGGCTCAGGTACCTGATGTCACAGATCAGACAAGGGCGGATGCCTCAGCCCAAGAGGAAAGCAGTTTTGCCCTTGTGCCATGTGTTTGTTTTATTCACCCTCTGGCTGGATGAGAAGTTGACCTCTGCACTGGTAAAGGTGTATTTTCCTTTCCCTGCTGGTCCAGATGCTGTTCCCTTCTGGAAACAGCTTCACAGATGGGTGCAGAAGTAACATTTCTCCAACTATCCAGGAACATCTCAGTCTAATCAACTGACACATAAAATAAGCCATCATATGAATACAATGTAGAATGTAATTGCCTTCAAAATAATTACTTTTGTACGGTGTGAAAATTCCTTCATGTCCCCCTTGAAGACTGACAAAAAATGCAATCAGTTGCTTGCTCTGCTCATAAAAAATATCCTAACAAGTCAGCTGTCTTGAAGGTCACCATGAGATCTCTACAGTTTGTCCCTAAAAGGCATGTTCTTTTTGAGAAAGAGAGACAAAGTTGCATTTCTTGTTCAGTGGAGTTTCCCATGGCTTCCAATGTCTTGGTATATCAGAATCTAGCATTCAGGTTGCTTATTAAGGAGTATCCTTAAACCAACACCTGTGGGAAGAGGGGCCAGCAGGATTTGGCTGAGGGAGAAGTCAAACTGCATTGTATTCTCAACGCAAGCCTTGACTGATCCTGGAGCACAAACTGGGCATGGGCAAACCCACCACAGTGCTTGTCCGGCTATGAGAGAGGTATCAGACTTAACACGTATGTATCCTTTAGTCCCTGGGCACAGACTGTGCAAGGACATAGGCACAGCCTTGGGTCAGACAGTGCTTTCTGGCTGAGAGAGTCCTTTTCAGAGGTGATAACTGCACCTGGTAGCTGCCATAATGAATCGCTTATTTCTGAAGAGGTTTCTAGATGATGTATAACAGTGCCAGCCACACAAAACTGTTACTGGGAGGCGGAATAAGTCAAAGTTTAAGAATGAATAAGCTTTTACTCCAGGTGGAAGTCACTGGTGTACCCTTTTTCTTAATACAATATGTTCAGTTCATATTTATATAAGTTTCAGATCCCCCCAAATACATATCTGTTTCTATATATGTAACAATAAACAACGTGCCTCCTAAATTTTTTGTCTCAACTTGATCAAAAATCCCTTTTTCACTGCAGCGCGAAGAATGCCACCCACACATCCCTTTTGTCATCAGTTGTGTGACACACTTGAGAGTTAGGACCAGAGTTTCCCCTAAAACATTTGATTGTGCAGGGGAAATATGGAAACTTAAAGGAAAATGGGAGATGTGTCTAAGAGAGCAGAAACCATGAGACTGGGATGGTGTCTACAGTGTTCCAACATGGATATTGTAGTGCTCAGTTTCTGTTGCCATTTGGAAAAAATAAATTCATTGATTTACATAGCAGATCATTATTTATTGCTAATTTTAGGCTATATGCTAACTATTGAATGGTATGCTAAATGTATAAATCTATTCACTTGGTCTCTTTTTAAGAGGCAAGAGGAATAAAGAAATAAAAGAACTAAGTATGATATCATACATTCTAGCACTCTGAAAGGCAGATACAGGAGGATCAATGTTCAAGCCCTGTAACTTAAATAGAACTAGAACTATAGCTCAGAAGAAAACCCCTTGATTGAATCTCTTGTAACACACACACACACACACACACACACACACACACACACACACACAGCTTATAGACTGTGTTAAGTCTAGTAAAGGAAACAAAGAAGGTGAAATGCCTGACATTAAGGCAGAGTGTACCACTTCCAAAATAATTATCAGAGACTTCACCAGAACAATATTCTGGGGAACCCTCTGTTTCTCTTCTGTGGTTCTTATTTTAAAAAATTAAAAGAGGGAAAAAGGAGGATAGGAGGGAGGGAAAAGGAGCAGAGGAAGGATTTACTAAGTGTGGCGCTTTGAGGACCATCTTCTATGTTACTGTTACTGTTTTCAAGGAAATTAGAAAGTACTTGTTCCATGTTCTACTGCCATGAAACATCTAAAAATCTTACACCCGTCTCCCAAATAGGTCAAAGAAAGTTGCTATATAAAAATTACTATATTTAAGTGGGTATCACTGCTGTTGAAACTTTAATTAGTCTAAGTGGCACTGGAAGTTGTATAGCCAGGAAGGAAGGTGGTGGGGAGGTGGAAGGGGGACCACGCAGCTGTTTCAAGGCTATGCACATCCATAAAAATGTCATGCAAACCCAGCGTGAAACAGATGCTTATCACATGCTTACTGAGTAAATGTACACATATCAGTACATAATTTTCTGTATAAATAGCAGCACCAACAAACACTGAGTATCTGCCTACTCAGTGTAGCACTCTCCCCCATGTCTTTGTGATTGAAAGGAAATGGTATGATTAAAAGTGATAACTAATTCTTAGAAAATAAATACATACGCACTAGGACATATAAGAGTACACAGGAAGCCGAGTATGAAATTCTTAAATGTACAAGCAATGCCATAAAATAGCTCCTTTGGCTCTAAAAACCAAACATATTGGTCTGAGGAAATGAAGATAATATTATCTAGTTTATTGGATCCCATTGCGCCTTATGAAACCCATTCCAATTTAGTTACAGCTGCAAATTCATTGCACTAAACTTTATTTACAGCATAAGTGCAGATGAAAATCATATTTTGGAAAGTACACTCAGATAGATAATTTTTAAAAATGTATTATACTAGTCAGTGAGCACATAGATATCTAATAGGGAACTGCATGGAGGCTACTTTCAGAATAAATTAAGTCTCTTGGTTTTTCACCATTGCATGGTCCACTTGCTTAGGGAATCTGGACTGGCCCTGTATAATCAGAGGAACGCAGTAAACGTGATGCCGAGTGACTTCTCAGATTACTTCCCATCAGGCCTTGCAACTGCCATCTGAGTTTCTTGAAATATTCCTTCTGGAGGAAGTCAAAACTCTGGAAGAATTTAGTTGCTGTGTGACTCTCATGCTTTGCAGGGAAATTACTTAAAGGAGGGAGAGAGAGAGGGAAGAAGGGAAAGACAGAAAGAGACAGAGAGAAGGAGACAGGAAGAGGGACAGAGAGACTCTGAGGGAGACAGAGAGACAGAGACAGAGATGCTTGATCAGACCTACCTATCCCAATCCTTCCAATCCAAGGATGAGATCTGAGGGGAGAAACTATCTTGGCTTTGCCCATTCTAGTGGACCCCATTGAAAAGCACTGTAAAAATCTCAGCTGGGCCTGAAGCTATAGACATGTGGTTCCACTGATGCAATTGCCACCTTCTTCAGATACTTGAGCCACTCCAGTGTAAGGCGAAAGCTCAGACCTCCCTGAGGCATCCCATCCCACCAGTCTTGACACCCCGTCTAAGGGTGACAAGCCATTCTCAGTTCCCAGGATGGCCATGCATATTAAATGGTTACTTTTCAATCTGTTAATGATTTCTTACTCAGGAGGCACATCAGGACCAAAATTTGGTACTAGAGGTAGGTATTTTGTTAAAACAAAATGAACATCTTTGCATTGGGAAGCGTGTTTTGGGTCAACATGCAAGACCTGAAATAGACTGTAGGAGTGGGAAAATGTGAAATTACTGATGGAAATTATAACAGAACACAGAAAACATAAACTGTGTATGTAGCATCAAGAAAAGCTATTTGCTAGATTGTTGGCTGCAATACAAGGACAGTGGTGGTAAAATATGACCACAGCTTCTTCTTTTAAGAGGTAAAAATGGAATTCTTCTTGAATGTAGGGACCTTTGCTTCTAGTGGATAGAATAAAGTGAAAGTGTATGACTGCTAAGAGTGTGTCATAAAGGGAATTTCATCTTTTTTATCTGTTTCGTAGAACTCTGTGACAAGATATGATCCTAAGAGGATGCCCAGGCCAAGCATGCTCTGGGAGTTGGTGGGAAAGCGGTGTTATACCAAGAAATACTTGGGAAGCCATGACCTATGCTTAGCCTCCAGCTCCAATAGGGCCTATGAATGCTATTGCCCCTTCTGATGTGTTGACTGCAGCCTCAGGAAATATCCTGAGCCAGGACCATCTATCTACAGCTCTGCCAGATTCCTGACTTGCAAAAGTTGTGTAAGAAAATACACTAGCTTTTGTTAGAACTCAACATGCTCAGATTTGGGAGCAATTTTTTTTACACAGAATGAATACGGGAGGATGTCCACCCATGTTTAGAGCAGTGCTTGTGATAGCTAAATTGTAGATACAACTCAAATGCCCAGCAACTGAGGCATGGATAAAAAAACTTGTGGTATTTTTATATAATGAAATATTAATCAGCTATAAAGAAAGATAAAGTCAAGGCTCTTATAGGTAAATGCATGAAACTAGAGACCATACTCATAAGTGGAATGAATCAGACTCACATGTATAAATATTGTATTACCTCCCTAATCTAAGAACCTGAGAGAACAAATAAAATCTGAAAGGTATAATAGATATTGTGAAAGGGAAAGAAACTGCTCAAAAGGAAAGAACGACCTGAATGAAGGAAAAGGGAAAAAGCAGGAAGAAGGGAAAAATATGTATATATGTATACATAAGATAGCTAAGATAATTGTACTACTATTTTTATTGCTTTATTGAAAGGAACAGTTAATGTTTAATTGATCAGTCTTACATGCCTGTATCTGTTTATCTGAGTAACCCATTTGAAGTTAACAATATGTAATATCACAACCATTGTTAATTTCCCATCACTTTTTCTGAAATTATCTATTGCTTTTATTGTTTTTATGTTTTGTTTAAGCCTATGTATTTTGTTAATATTTTTTATTTATCTTTACAATAAAAGAATAGTATTGGAAGGACTGTAAAAGCAAATATATGTATGAATATGATGATTTGTTTCATGGAGCTCAAAACAATGTGGAAACAGTCGAGTATATCTTTTTAATTGTGTATAATGAAATGAGGCTTAGAGAGATGAGCTAAGGAAGGAATCGTTCACTTTTCCATATGAATTTTGAAGATATATAAGATCTGGAACTACGTTCGCATGGCAAAAGAGACTCAACCGAAGGATCTCAAAACAAGAACCAAGTCTGGCATTTGCCAAAAATTATGACCTTACTACTATAATGGGATAAAAATTCCAGCGAGAGTTAAGTGTCCTTTGCCTATAGGTAGGATGTGGGTTGCTGTGACTGAGGGATAACCATGGAACCTCATATTGCTGCAAAGATAGCTGCAATATTATCTCAAAATCCACAAGTTTCTTGTGCCACGTGGCCTTCCTGACCCCTAATACAGAGAAGACGTTTGTTTCTCTACCACCTGCAACCTGAAGTGACTCTCAAGGGAAGGGACGCTGTGCTAGCCGTCCTAGGCGTAGCTTTTGCCTGGCTAGGAAGCTGCTTTTCCTTCTCTCTTGAAAGCCGGATGACATGCAGAGATGCTGAAGCACACGCAGAGACCTTACAAGACGCACAGCACATGAGAAAAACAGAGATTAGGACACTGAATCATAAGACACCAGTCCTTTCGGTGAAGAACCTGTCCCAGATGTGGTTGCTCCACCTCAGAAACCCAGCTGAGCCTATTGTTTGCCTGAGCTTATTCCTATTTCTTGATTTTAAAAATAAGGGCAAAATCAAATGGCTTCAGATTATTTCCTTTGGCACCATTTGTTACAAACCAATGCATTAGAACCTTCACTGCACATGAGTCGTTTGAGCCCTGCTCCGCCAGAAAGCACAGAGAAAAGCTGGAGATTTGATTCTCACAAATGAAACATGGTAGAACGGATGACATGTGACTTTAGACATCAGATTATCAAAACTCTATGATTTCTATTTTTGTGTACTCTCCCACTCTTACTTCCTGTCTTTCAGGGCAGCCAGCTGTCATGTTGTGAGGCTGCCTTGAACGGGGAAATCCAGTCTTTTTGTTATGATGACTCTTAGGCATCCTATGCAGCGGCATTGATAGCAAGGAAATTAAGAGAGTGAATGGCCATATGAAGCTTGAAAGATCTTCAATGTTCTGCCAATTGTCAAGTGACTGAACTTGAAAATGAGTCCTCCCCAGTAGTCTTGAGGTAATTATCTTCACTGGACAATTGCAATGCTGTCTCATGAGAGATCTTGAGCCCAAATCATTCAGAAACACTACTTCCAAATTACCACCCCCATAATTTATGAAATTGTTATTTGTTGTTTCAAGTAATTCAATTCAGAGTAATTTGTTTTGTACCAATAGATAATGAAGGCTGTCCACTTCTAGGTTTTTTCTGTTGAGAAGTCCAATGCTTCTCACTGTTTTTCCTTCTAATCTTTTTGTGTGTCTACTTCTAAGATTTTTAAGCTTGGTATTCCTATCTGAAGTTATTTAGTATGATGTGTCAAGCGCAATTTTTTTGTATTTATCTTGCATGAGGTTCATAGTCATCTTGAATAGTTGTTTTCATAACTATCTAATGGTTTGAAAAATTGCTGCAATTTTCCCACACATTTCCACATTTGGTATTGTATTCCATTTGTTTTTTTGTTTCTGAGGCTTCAATTACACATATTGAAAATTTCTTAGTATATCCCTGAGGTTTTCCGTGTAGTTTTGCACTCTTATTACCATTTGCTTCTCTACTCTTTTGTTGCCATTGTTCTGATCATCTTTCTATTTAATAATCTATTTAGATATTTATAAATCCATTTTGGAGCTGTCAATCACATTCTTAATTTTAGTTACTGCTTTTTCAGTGCTTAGATATTTAATATTCTAAATACTATGTCATTTAAAATGCTCTCTGTTATATTGATTTCTTTGAAAATAATCAGGTTATTTACACCAAATTACTATATAACTAATATTTTAAAAATATTTAATATATTATTTATAAGTAATTGTATAACTTGAATCATTTGTGTACCTGTTGTTATTATTTTATTTATTTTTTTTTAAATAACACTTTATTCTCCACAGACCTGATTATTGTAGGCTTAGTAAGATAAATTGTATATTTTTTAAGGTTAGACTTGTATCTTCTTTTTGTCCAATGGAATATACATTTGGGAGAAAAGTAACCTGCTGTCAACTTCATCTAATTATAAGACAGAAGATGATTTGAAGTTGGACTTCAGTTATACTGTGAGTCAGACGTGTCCTCCTACAGCAGATGTTCCTGGCTGTGGGCTGTTTCCTATCACTACTTCCTTGTTATGCTCTGGACTCTAATTTTATTACACTTTGCCTCATAAGATTTTAAAAAGTGCTGCTTGCTTTCTCAACCTCTTATCCGTCACTGGCATTTTCCAATTATCAGTTTCTTCTCTCTGGGTTTTTGTTTTAAAAAAAATATATATACATATATATATATATAAATATATAAATATATATATATATATATATATATATATATATATTACTTATTAACTCCATGCTGCCTTCAAGCAGAATTCTTTTGAAAACGCCTTAACGGCTTATGTATTTGTTCAGCATAGGAGGATAGTCCACGTTTCCCACCTTACTGTGACAAAAGTGGACATGTCACATGGAGTTCTTGCCTGTCAGAAGAGAATTATTTCCTTTGCAGAACAGCTGTTCTGTTGTTTCAGGAGAAGCAATACAGGACCAGAAGGGGGCATATGTCTGTGTGTGTGTCTGGTTTCAGCAAATTTCTCTTTTACAAAGGAGCGATACTCTTCAGACATTTTGTCTCTGTATTTATATTCTCTCTCTTTGGTTGTAATAGTATTTCTTTAAAATTTTGTTGAATTACATTTCAACCAAGAATATAAGGATGAGCAAGATGTGGTAGCACATATCTCTAATTCCAGGACTCTAGGAGGCTGAGGCAGGCTGATCACAAATGGGAGACTAACTTGGGCAATTCAGTAATCTAGTCAGCTCTTTGCCCAAAATAAAAAGTAAAAAAAAAAAAAAAAAAAAGTAAAAGACCTGGGCATGGAGCTTGGTGTGATTGCCTTGGGTTCACCCTCCAGTGCCATGAAAGAACCAAAAAATCAAAAACAAAAACAAAAAGAAACCAATGGCAGTGGCCAGTTACGAAACAGAAAGGAACACCCTTCTCTGGTGTGGGGAAATGGATTTATGATGGCTTTTTCTTTGTCCACATACCGACTTATCCACATGATGGAGGAGTAAGTCAAAAATAGCCACAGACTGAGGATAATGGGCTTTCCGGGGCCCTAAATGTCACAAGCAGAGACATGCCTCCTGGGTCTCCTTATAATTGCTGCTGTTTGCTTTTGTGGGTGAGGATTAGACCATTCTGATACGGAGTGCGGTTTAAGTGTCAGTAGAGCCTGACATTTGTAAACATTCCCTTTACAGGAAGTCTATGGGTTATTAACAAAGACTTGTATAATAATAACTGTATTGATACATAAAGGAACAAGCAATAGAAGGTCTTTGCATTCTAAAGTCTCTGTCTTGCCCGGTCCTGTAGTGAGTTCTCTCCCATTTGCCTTGGAGCAGTCTCTGGGACACTGAGTGTAAAAGAGACTCTCTTGGCTTTACTGAGCCTCATTTTCTGAACTTCCTTTCCCCTCTCCATCCTGATGAATCTTTGTGGCTAGGCACGCCTCTCTTGCCAGGACTCAAGGTTCAGATTTCTCTATCTGTACTCCTCCTGTATGATTTCATCGACTCATAGTTTGAAGTAGGAAACATAGTGCTTCCAAGGATCTTCCAGATAGATCTCGGCTTCTTTATTTAGCTTCAGATTGAAACAAAATCTGAGCCATGAGCTATGAAGGGAAATCACCAAACATGGGCTACTCATCATGTAGCCCAACAACAGCACTGACAGGGAAAGAGCCTATGAGAAACTTCCAAGGTGCTGACCACAGCCAAGAGCTTGGTTTATAAGGTGAGTATCCCAGAAATAAGTGAAAAACAGTGCAGTGGTGCCCTAATGTATAATCCTCACACACTTTGCTGGCTATTAAAAGTTTGGAAAATTGAATTAAAAACTATTCCTGTGAGACCTATTGCAACAGCCCAAGAACAGGGTACTAAGGGTTTCTAAACTCATTATTCTGCCTTATTACCTTTACAAAACAGCATTGTTAGCAATAACCTTATCTATATAAATGCATTTATTATGTCACCCTCAATTTCAATGCAAGTTATTTAGAACAAGTATCTTGCTGATAATTTTCACCGTGATATTTCTAGGACGTTGAACATTACCTGGGATAAAAGAAGCAAAATAATTACCTGAATGAACTAAGGCAAAGAGCTGGTGCATTTTATTTATTTTGTCACTGTACAATGTCTAAAATAATTCATAGGCAAGAGCACAGACACTGGGCTGACTCTTAAGAACTACTTCATGATTTAGCACTTCCCTGTGCTCTTTAAAGAAGAGTGGTAAATGTTGCTTGATGCACACAAAGAGATCTGTAAAAACATCCTCTTATTAAAAATTTCTTCTCTCTATTGTTAGTTTCACTCATTTAAATTCTATTTATTTTTTCTAATGGATCTCCATTTGAAGGTCTCCACACACCTCCACTGCCAGATAGTATCACCTCATTGTTGCTACCTCTCTCATAAATATTGTTTCCTATTTTGTCAATATTAAACATACTTGGATTCTGAAGAATTTCAATTAGTATAACAACTTCTCAAGGGGAAAACACACACTTACTTACATTTTATGCCTTTACTTCTTCACAGTGCTTTGTACATTTAACATATGTTTCGATAGAATTTATTGTTAAAATTTTACCTCTCACTGATCTATTGGAGTAAGAGTATGACTAAGAGACAGAAAAGAGATTAGTATGGAGAGGAGGATTTAATTAGGTAAAGAGTTCATTAGTGCAAAGTCCTCTTGACTTATTTGCCTGCCTGTTGTCTCAGCGCTTCTAATCAATTCTGCATGTCAGAACTTACTGCAACCACAACCCTGATCATGACTCCACTGCCCAAAATACTTCAAGGACACTCTGTCTTCAGAATAAAATCAGTCCCTAAAGTGTCACATCAGTGTTTGTTTTTGACAGTCTACGCAATCTCCTGTCCCAACATGAGCACTATTGTGTGGCCCCAGAATACTGTATTCACACTAGGCTGGTATGTGACCATTGAACTTAACTGTCAATGTCGTTGGCTTGGAGCAACCTAGGTGGTTAGTAAAGCATGCTTCTGTGTGTATCAGGGTGGGCCACTGATATGTGACCTTGGGTACTACGTCTGGCACCCCTTTCTCTTGATGCTTTTCCCTCTTCTTCCTGGCCACAGTGAAGTGAGCAACTTTGTCCCACCACCCCTTTCACCTTGATATTTCTGGCTCGGAGCGGGTGGACCACAGACAGAACTCTGAAACTGGGAGCAAAAGTAAACCTCTCCTCCTTTACGTTGACGTCAATAGTTTGTCCAGGTGATGGGAAAACGCAATACACTGCAGGACACCGCACACGCAGAGTGCTGCTCCTCCTCCCTACTCCCTGAGGGCATTTATGTTATCATTCAAGACGCAGTGTGTTAGCACCTCAGGGAAGCTTCAACTCCCTACCTTCCTACAGTCAGGCGCATTTACGCTGCATTGAAATCCTTTTCTCAAAAACCTGTTATGGGTTTGTATATTGTAATTTTTGGATATTTAAAATCCGGTTAAGCCTTGAAATCATAGTATTTCCCTAAGAAAAGAGACTCTGGCTTGGTCATTTCTTTATCTCTTATACCCAGAAGTGTGCTTGGTAATTAGTTTAACACTAAAAAGCTTTATGTGCAATAAATGAGTGAATGAGTATATAGGTGGGTGGATATATTTATGGACATCTAATATGTTAGTTTGGGAGGACAGATAAAATTCCTTTTGCAAATTATTCTTGATAACTTACCACTACTATTTCTATATTCATTTTTATAAATTGGAAGTAATACATCTGATTGATAAAAATATACTATGCAGCAGAATCAACTTAACATCAATGACTTGAGACTAAATAATTAGCTTAGGGACTCTGAGAGATGAATGTTTCATACACTCAATAGCTTAGTCAGTCTTTTCTACTGTCATTTATCATTGCCATTCCTGTGGCTGGTAAGTATTGCAGACACAAAGATGAAAGAGGAGGACACTGTGGCATATTCAATGTCAAAAGCATATCTTGAGCTCATGCTACTGTCTCAGTAAAGGCATTGTCAGATACTGTGTGTTCTGCATCAGGGTTGTTTTTCTAGACCACATAACCTCTGCTTTTCTCAGGCAGGATGTCTGTTTGAGTAGGAAAGAAGTGGAAATCTATAGCACTGAATGCTATTCAGGACATTGCCTCTGAGTCTTACCTTGCCAACTGCTGGGCTTCAGTGACATTATACTAAAACATCCCAGGGAACAGAAATATTGTGCCTGGCTTACAGCCTAGAAGATGATTTAGTCACAGTCATATTTCAAAGGGAACTTATTTTGCCAGGGATACAAAGAAACATATGACCAGCTATTTTCTAAGTGACCTATCTTTTCAGGACTTTGATATATAACAGTCTTTACTTTATGAAACTTTTTCATACATGCTTTAGGATATCAGAATACAAACATTATGGTGTGAAATGCAATTACATACTAATTAATATTTCCAAATGAGTAAATCTAGAAGTGATCTAAGTGAGTTCCTTGAGGCAAGGGTAACAGGGAAATGTTGGGCAAGTGTACAAATGACATAGGAAAGGTAGCTCAGGATAGGAGGGGCAGAAAGGATATTGCTGGAAAGACCTCTTGCAGAGGCACAAGTGACAGTATAACTTGGATTTAACAGTCATCTGAAGCTGACCCTCATCTGTCATCAGAGGGTCCACAGTCAGACCCAAAAGACTTGAGAGCAGGGTACTGCTTACTGGCAAAGCACAGGACACGCTGTGCTGTGGATGTCTTTGTTTTGTGGGGAAACCATTTTCATTTCAGGGTCCCAGCAAGAAGAGACTTTCACTGACAAAAAAGTTTTAATATCTTCTCCCTCTTTGCTTTCACAAGAGACACTGATTTAAATCTAAAAAGAGACAAAAATGTATGTATGTATATATGAATATACATATGTGCAGGAGGGCTAACATGGTTCTACTATTGTATTATATCACTTAATGCTAAGGAATAATTGGTGACGGGTTATTTGATCAATCTTGTATGTCTGTATGTGTTATCCTGAACACACACTTCAAAGATATCAATATGCAAAGCAGCAACTATTGGTGGTTTTTTTTTTTTTTTTTTTTGTCTTTGGTTTTCTGTTTTTTGTGTTTTTCTGTTGTTGAGAGGATTAATTGTCTGACCAATTTTGCATGTCTGTATCTGGGTTCATATATATACACTTCAAAGATATCAATAGGTAAAGCAACAACCACTGTTGAGTGCATGTCACCTTGTCTGTAGATCAGTTTTGATTGTACTATTTTTTGTGCTAATTTGTGTCTGTTTGTTAATATGTTTTTGTGCTTTTATTTTTTTAAAAATTAAAAAAAAAAAAAAAGCCTTCTGAAAGGTCCACAGGTTCATAGGTAGGGCCTTTGGAAAGTGATTGGATCACAGGGCCTCTAAATTCATACAAGAATCATCTGCTGATGAATGTATACCTGAAAGGAGTGTTAGGAGATGGTGTCTAATTGGAGGAAGTAAGGCCTCTTTGGATGGTATATTTTGTCCCCAGATTCTTCTCCCCATTGAGTCCTGCTTTCTCTGTTTGTTTCCTTGTCTTTTTGAAACAGGGTCTTGCTATGCAGTTCAGGCTGGCCCTGAGCTCACTTTGTAGCTCAGGCTGGTCTTGAACTTGCAGTGATCCTCCTGCCTCAGCCTCCCAAGTCCTGGGATTACAAACTGCGCCACCATGCCCAGCAGCCCTGCTTCTTGATAGCAAAGACGGTTGCAGCTTTTCTCTGAATGCCGTGAAGTTTCTGCCTTACAACGGGCCTAAGAGTAATGCAATCTGTTGACCATGCACTGGAGCCTCTAACACCATGAGCCAGAACAAATCTTTCCTCATTGGAATCACTCTTCTCAGGTATTTGGTCCCAGTGTCAAAAACCTGATTTGTGCATATTGACATTGTTAAATTCACATTCAACTTAATTTATAAAAGTATATTGATGTGCTGCCTTATTTGACTAAATTAACTCATCTATATTAACTTGAGAAACAAAGACCTTTTGATAGAACAACTGTTACGTAACAGTTTGTTACTCAAAAGGAAATCATTGAACTGATGCTACGTCTTGATACTTGGAGCAGGGCAAGCATGTCACTGGCAAAACATATATAAACAGCCTGGTTCTCCCTCTCAAGTGTCTTAGGATAAAACAGACGATCATTAACTCTCATATTACAGGAGAACAAATCTGATGCCCACGGAGATTATATGGCTTTATTGTACATCATTATCATCATTATGAAGTTTCCCAATGAAACAAAGCATCAATATTTTTGTTTTAAAAAAAAAAGTGAACAGTGTGTCCCATGGAAAGAGGGAAGGAATGCAGAGGAAAGAGTGAGGAGAGAAACAGGGTACTGGGACGCACGCCTTAAGGCAGGTGAGAACCTGCAATTTCACGACCTTTCCATGCGGCTTCTAGTCTCGAGGCTCTTTGCTGCCTTTCTCCTTCTTCGCATTAAAAAAGTATTCACACCTTAACTTTATGCCTTTTATTTTTTGAGAACCTACATGATTCAGTGAACTTTAGCATTGTATGAAAAATTGGTCAATTTATAAGGGGGAAACAATTGCCCCAGGTCCCTCTCTTTACAAACTTCTTTTTATCATTGGCATGGATTTTCAATAGGTCCTCAAAGGCATTCTCCAAGGCTGAAGCTCCCAATAACATACAAGAGGAAACAATATCATTCCAGTCTTAAAAATGGTTTCATTACTGCACTTTTAGTCCATAATGTTTGAAGCATTAATTATCTCTTTTGTGAGAAAGATTGAATTTATGCCCCATAACAGCCAGGACAATTGTTTTCCTTTCACCGCCATCTGCACAAATTTATTTTCCTTACTGGATTCTTCAGTGGTACTTTTTAATCAGATGTTCAAACCCTTGAATTCTCTGGGGACCCTTATTTTCTTCCTCACCAGCTTCTTCCCTAAAGCAATCAATAATCACGGCAGTGCACTCTTTTCCATTGTAAAAATATTAATGCTGAAAATCTCCATATAAGAACTTCTGATTATTGTGCTTGGCAGGAGGCCTTTCCTGTTTTCTTTTCTCTTCCAAAATCTCCTCTGAGCAACTTCTGCTAATTAACTATAGTTGAAAAGATAAAACTTCAGATTATATTTTACAGGAAGCATCCTCAATTTTGTCTAAAATAGGAAAAATAATTGGCATTTTTTATTATTTAGTCTTTTCAAATAAACATGCTCTTACAATTAAATTTCAAAGCATTTAATAATTTGGGAACTTGTTATAATACCAGCATAATTAATAGTCAGGAGTTTGTTTATGCAGTTTTTTCTAAATTAATTAGATGAAAAATGAGAGTTAAAATAGATTTACACACTCCAGGGCATCTGAAAACAATGCTTTGATTGGAAGAAAGAAAATCTTAAAACATCTCTTTTTATTTACTCTTTTGTTTTTAAACTTATTCTTTATGTACAAGTTGGTGCTTCTTCCTGAATGTGAATTGTCACAGATGATGTATGTATAATTGTAGCAAGTGTGGGAATGTTCAACCCTTAACCATGAATATGAATAATTTTATAAAAGCAAGAACTTTGAGTAGTAAAATCTAAACAAAACTTTTAAATATTATCTAGTGAGACTGAGAATATTTTGCAGTACATAAATTTTTAGATACTAAAAGAAAGAACCACAGAAAAATTAACTTAGATGTCAGGTAAAATTTTCCTTTTCACAAAAAGACCACAGTTTCAATTTCTGTGACCTTTACTACAAGTGATCCCGGGTTGGACTCTATTTTAAAGGCACAAAATTTACCCCTTCAAGGTAAGGTAACATATTGCAACACCACAAAGTATTAAACTAAAATTTTCTGATTTATTGAAAAAAATCCACTGTTAATAATATTACTTACTGAAAACAAAAGAGGACTTCAGTTTAGTAAATAAAATGAAAATGTATTTTACCTCTTCCTTTTAAGATGAGTCCTTTTTATATTTCTAATAAATATGAAAACAACTGAGGCTTGGGTAGGCAGTGCTGTGATCAATGTGCCCTTTAAAGTCCGTGGGCTGCACAGTAACTCCTCAGGCGTCACTTCCAGAACATAAAAGGATCTATGTTATGACAAAGTAAAAAGGAAACTTTAGTAATTTTTTTTAAAAGCCCAGATAGTTGAAGTAAATGTCACCAGTATTCCCTATTATAATGCAGGAATATTTTCTTTAGTATCTTTTACTAACTTCCAACTGTGATGGAATTAACAACCAATTAAAAGTTGACTACTTTATATCTCTGCCCACTACAAATGCTCTAAGGTTACTGGTATCTAGAATTAATTAGAAAATAAATCAGATTGTTTATTAATTAGGTCTGAAATTACTATTAATCAGATTGTTTTATTTTTATGGATTGGTAAATATTTCTTATAGCATCTGTAAAAGGGTGACATAAATCATTTCTATCAGGATATAGAAACAAAGTAAGGATATTTGAAAAGATGTATCTAGTATTTTATGGCACATCCACGTAAGTAATATTTTCCAAGTCAAATTGGGCTTACTTCCTATACCTATAGGATTGATAGTCTTCTGTTGAGCATATTAGGTGCATACTTACTGATTAGAGTTTTGAAATGGAATGATCTCAAAATGACAGCGCAGTTTTAAAGAAGCTTTTTCAAAATTTTATACTAGCAGCTTTACTTAAATACTTACCAGAATTAAGAGGATTTCCGTAAATCCTCTACCTTCCTAAAGTAAGTAAAAACATAGTAACTGTGGAATATAGTCTTTTGTTTAAATTTGTTTCTTTCATCTCTCAAGAACAGATCCTTTCCTTGCTAATGCATTTATTACCTTTATCACTCATTCTAACACTGTTCTTTTATTATTGTAAATTGTTTTATCCTCTTTGTGCAGGGGAAGCATAGTTACTCCAAAGGACTTCCACTGTACTATTTTCAGAATGTAGGAAGTGTTGGCATCTTTTGTTCTTTTGCATCTGTAACACATATGTCATCACTGGTGCATGCCTGGAATGCATTTTTGAAACGTTGACTTTATTAGAGTATAGGCTGAACCTTAAAATAGCCTGCTACTAAATAAAGCCACCAATGGTGATTTCAATGACTTTAAATTTCAGAATTTCTTTCCACTAAGTCAAGAAAACTGAAATTAAAATATTAATTATACTTCAGGGCATATATGGTGCTGCATTAATTATGGGAGGAGACATGAGCACAAGTAACAATTTTTGCCTCAGTGAGCTAATGGAAAATACAGACACCTCAGCTTTACTGCAAATCCAATGAAACAGATATCTTAATAGGGACACCTAGAGGAACTAAGGGAAATCAAGAAAACCTGTGTAAAAGAGGTACACTTTGAGAGAATGTTAGTTCTTTCCTCTTTGGCTCAACTGCAATGAAGAGTTCCTCACAGTGGCATGGGAGCCATTTGCAGGAAATGGCAGGCCCTTTGCCTTGCCCTATGGTCATGTGAGTGAGGGCCGCTCTCACCCAACAGACTGCCTAAGCACTGTCACGTGAGCAAATATTAACTTGTGTTTGGACTATGGTACTGCTGGAGGTTTATCTATGATAGCAGCTAGGTTATAATTAATACATATTGCTAAGATTTTACTAAGAGGATAAAAATTTGAGTGTATCTGACATTATTCTGGTACAAAAGGGTGTGGACAAGGGAATGAAACTGGAAAAATGCAACTGTGAAGTACTCTCAATGGGCTGAAGTATTGTTTATAAATAGGTAAAAAAAAAAAAAATGAAGTATTCCTAAACTGGAATGAAATCAACTGAGTTTACTTAGTTCTACCAAAATAAGTACTTTTCTCACTCAAAATCCTGCTGCTTCTATAAATGTATTGTATTTATTTGTTCTTCCTGGGTAACTTATCATCAGAAACAGATTTCTTAATTCTAGTTTTAACTTGTCTTTTACTGTTTCAATTTGCATTGTTGTCTCTTAACCTGCTTTTCTAATTTTTAAATTTTTTAAACAAAAACATCCATTTTCAAAATAGTGTAAGAACAATACAAGCAGTTTTGAATTACAGACCAAGAGGCAGGAAATTAATAATGGTTACTGTATTACATATGGATATCTTCAAAGCAGTTTCTCAGGAAAAAAATAGAGATGCAAAGTTGATCAAATAATTAATCATTAACTGATCCATTCAGTAAAGCAGTAGAAGTCAGTAGTGCAACTATGTTAGCTGTCCTGTGTATACATATGCACATACTTTTTCCCCTTCTATCTTTTTTCTTTTCGCTCATTACAGTTGCGCTTCATTTTGAGCAGTTGCCTTTTGTTTCACAATGTCTATCATACCTCTTAATTTTTATTGACTCTTTCAGGTTCTTACACTAGTGAGACAATACACTGCTTACAAATGGAGGTCTAATTTATTTCACTTATGAGTATGGTCTCTAGTTGTGACCATTTACCTGTAAAAACCTCAAGTTTATCTTTCTTTATAGCTGGATAATATTCCATTATATAAAAATACCACAATTTTTATTATTCATTCTTCAGTGGATGGACACTTGGGTTGTTTCCACGATTTAGCTATGACAAATCGCGCTGCTATAAACACGGGAGCACATATATCATTGAGACATGATGTTTTCAGATCTTCTGGGAAAATACCCAGAAGGGGAATAGCTGGGTTGAATGGGACCTCTAGACCTAGTTTGCTGAGGAATCTCCTGACTTCCACAGTATTTTCACCGGTCTGCATTGCCACCAATGATGGAGAAGAGTTTCTCTTCGTTATTGGTTGATTTGTTATTGGTTGATTTCTTGATCATAACCATTCTTACTGGGGTGAGATGAAATCTCAAATTTGTCTTAATTTGCTTTTCTCAAATGACTAGTGACATTGAACACTTTCTCATGTATTTGTTTGCCGTTTGTAGTTCTTTATCTGAGAAGTTTGTATTCACCTCAGATGCCCATTTTTGGATTGGGTCTTTGAATTGGGGGGGTGATGTTTTTTAATTCTTTATATGTTCTAGATAGAAGACCTTTGTCCAAAGGACAGACAACCAAACTTTTTTCTCAATTTGTACATTTTCTTTTTATTCTATAGGTGGTTTCTTTAGATGTGCAGAAAATTTTCAATAGGATGAGATCTCAGTTGTTGATTCTTTGAAGCATTTCCTGTGTGGTTTGGTTTTTGTTCATGAATGCTCTGCCTACCCCTGTGTCTTTGAGGTTTTTATCTAGTTTCTCTTCCAATAGATTTAGTGTTTCTGTTTTAATATTGAGATCTGTGATCCATTTTGACTTGAGTGTGGTATGTGGTGATAGACTTGGGTCTATTTTCAGTCTTCAGCAAATGGCCAGCCAATTTTTCCAGCACCATTTATTAAAGAGGCTATCTTTCTTCCAGTAAGTTTGTTTGGCCTCTTTGTCAACGATTAGGTGACTGAGCGTGTTTGTAGTTGTAGCTGTTTCTTCCAGTCTGTTCCATTCATGCTGTGGTCAGATTTTTAGCCAGTACCAGGTTTATTTTATTGCAGTAGCTTTGTAGTATAATTTCAGGTCAGGGATTGTGATTCCACCTGACTTGTCCTTGTTGCCCAGGATTGCTTTTGCTATTCTGGGCCTCTTCTGGTTCCAGATGAATTTAAGGAATGTTTTCTCTAGGTCTGTGAGGTATGCTGATGGTAGTTTATTTGGTTTTGGTTTTGGTTTTTTTTGAGATAGAGTCTCACTATAAAGTTTAGGCTGGCCTTGAGCTCACTTTGTAGCCCAGGGTGGTCTTGAACTCACAATGATCCTCCTCCTTCAGCCTCCCAAGTGCTGGGATTACAGGTGTGCACCACCACACCCGGCGCTGATGGTAGTTTAATGGGAATTGCATTGGATCTGTGCAGCAATTTTGGTGGTATGGCAATTTTCACAAGGTCGATTCTTCCTAAACTTCAGCAGGTAATATTTTTCTGTTTATTGAAATCCTCTTTGATATCTTTTTTCAGAGCACCATAGATTTCAGTGAATATATCTTTTACTTCTTTTGTTAGATTGATCCCTAAATATTTCAGTTTCTTGGATGCTACTATGAAAGGTGTGGTTTCCTTAATTTCTGTCTCAGTTTGTTTTTTGTGTATAGAAATGCTATTGATTTTTGAGTGTTGACTTTGTATCCAGCTACACTTCTGAATGTGTTGATTTATTCAAGGAGTTTTCTTGTGGAGTTTTTGGGGTCTTCCATGTAGAGTAACATGTCATCTGCAAATAGTGATAATTTTACTTCTTCCTTTTGCTTCCTTATTCCTTTTGTTTCTCTCTCTTGTCTAATTGCTCTGGCTAGTGCCTCCAGAACTATGTTGAACAGGAGTGGAGACAATAGACATCCTTGTCTTGTTCCTCAGTTTAAAGTAAGAGTTTTTGGTTTTTGTCTATTTATTATGATGTTGTCTGTTTGTTTGTCATGGATGGCTTTGATCAGATTGAGGTAAAGACCATCTATTCTTATCTTGTATAGGATTTTTATCATGAATGTATGTTGGGATTTGTCAAAACCTTTTTCTGCATCTACTGAGATGATCATGTGGTTTTTCCCTTTGGCTGTTTGCTATGGTGTATAACATTAATTGATTTGTGAATATTGAGCCATCCCTGCAGTTCCTGGAATGAACCCATCTTGGTCATGGTGTATGATTTTCTTGATGATTTGGTGCATTCTATTTGCTAGTATTTTATTGAGTATCTTTGCGTTTATGTTCATTAGGGAGATTGGTCTGTACTTCTCTTTCTTGGTTGGGTCTTTCTCTGGTTTTTGTATCAGTATAATACTTGCCTCATGAAATGAGTTAGGGAAAATTGCTTTCTTTCAATTTCATTGAAAAGTTTGAGTAGTATTGGTATTAAATCTTCTCTGAATTTCTTGTACAATTCTGCTGTGAATCCATCAGGACCTGGCATTTCTTTGTCCGTAAGCTTTTAATCACATTTTTAATCTCATTAATTGATATTGGGTTTTTCAGGATTCTTATATCTTCTTGATTCATCTTTGATAATTCATACATATCTAGGAAAGTGCCCATTTCTTCTCAGTTTTCTACCCTATGGGAGTAAAGATTTTCAAAGTAGGTTTTAATGGTCTTTTAAATTTCTGTAGGATCTGTGGTGATTTCATCCTTTAATTCCCTATCGTGTGAATTTGAGTTTTTCCTTTCTTTCATAACATTGGTGACAGGTTTATCAATTTTATTTATTCTTTCAAAGAACCAACCCTTTGATTCATTTATCTTTGTAGTGTTTTCTTTGTCTCAATGACATTATTTCTGCCCTCATCTTTGTAATCTCCTCCTTTCTTTGGGCTTTGGGCTTGACTTATTCTTTGTTTTCTAAAAGTTTGAGCTGTAGCATTAGGCTATTTATTTGCTCTCTGTCTGTTTTCCCTATGTGTGAGTTCATTGCTATCAATTTCCCTCTGATGACAGCTTTCATTGCACCCCACAGGTTCTGGTAAGCTTTGTGTACATTTTTGTTTTTTCATAGTTTTTTTAAATTTCTGCTTTAGTCTCTTCTGTGACCCACTGGTTGTTCAGGAAGTTGTTATTTAATTTCCAAGTGTTTATGGAGTTTTTGGAGATCCTTTTGACTTTAATTTCCAATTTTAATGCACTGTGGTCTGACAATATGCATGGAATAATTTCATTTCTTTTGCATTTAGGTAGGTATATTCTATGGGTTGGATGTGGTCTATTTTAGAGAAAGTCCTGTGTGCAGCTGAGACGAATGTGTATTTTGATGTTGTGGGGTGGAACACTCTATATACATCTACTAAGTCCATTTGTTCACAGATGTGGCTCAGATCTATTATTTCTTTGCTAATTTTTTGTTAGTGGACCTATCTCTTTGTGTCAAAGTGGTGTTGAGGTCCCCCGTTAAAATAGTGTTATTAATTCTTCAGCTTTTCATGGCTGTTAAGATTTGCCTTATATAGTTTGGTGCTCCCATGGTTGGTGCATGCATGTTTATGATTGTTATCTCTTCCTCGTGCAGCTTTCCACTAACAAGTATGTAGTGATCTTCTTTATCTCTTTCAACTATTCTTGGTTTGAAGTTTACATTTCTGCAAACATAATAGCTACAGCTGTTTTTTTCTGGGTTCTTCTTTCATGGAGAATTGTTTTCCATCGTTTGAATTTCAGTCTGTGAATTTCTTTTTGAGTAAAATGTGTTTCCTGTATCCAGGATATTGTTGGATTTTATTTCTTCATCCACTCTGCCGGTCTGTTTCTTTTAACTGGTGAATTGAGGCCATTTACATTAATGGTTATAACTGATACGTAGTAGCTTATCATTCTCATTTACTTGCTGTTGGCATCCCACTTTTTCTACGTGTTTATTGCTTGCTCTGCTTGAGTGTTCCTTTTTAATTTTGGTCTTGAAATTGTGGTCATTTTTTTCTCTGTCTAGAATATCTTTTAGTAGTCTTTGTAAGGATGGTTTGGCAGTCGTGAAGTTCTTCATTTGCTCCTTGTCATGGAAATATTTTATTTCTCCATTAAATTTGAAGCTTAGTTTGGTAGGATACATCAATCTTGGTTGGAAGCTGTTTTGTCTTAGGACCTATAATACTTTGCTCCAAGCTTTTCTCCATTGGATGGTTTGTGTTGAGAAGTCTGCCATGATTCTGATGGGATTTCCTTTGTAGGTGATGTTTCTTTTCTCTAGCAGCTTTTAATATTCTTTTGCTGGATATCTGGGGATCTTGATTATTATTTGTCTGGCTGTAGTTTTATTTTGATTATGACTAGTTGGAGTTCTAGATGCCTCATTTAGATCTCAGTTGCTGTTTCCATGCTTGGGAAATTTTCTATTATTTCTGCAAATAGTAATGACATAAAAATTGTTTTTATGTCATTTGTGTTGCCTTCTGTTGTTTCATGGACTCCTATTAGTCTTATATTATTTCTCTTTGGCTCGTCTTGCAGCTGTTGATTTTTCCTGGTTCTTGTTGATTTTAAGAGATCCTTTCTTTCATGATTGCTAGCTGCCATGCAGTCTTCAAGATATGAAATTCTATGTTTGGCTTCATTCAAGTGGTTTTGCCAGCTTTCAATGGAAGTTTTGATTTCCTGGAAATCTCTTTGAATCTCTTTCAGGCATTCTAGCTCATTTCTATATTGTTCACTTAATATTTCCATGAGTTTCCTATGCTAATCTACTTTTTATATACTTCTTTAGATATGCTGAGCAATTCTTTCCTTATTATTGTCATTTCATGTTTTCTCCTGATGGATTATTTCTGATCTGATGTTTTCTGTGGCCTGAGGGAGTTGTTTATTTACTTCCACTGCAATCATTTCAGCAATTTCATGTGTGTATTTACCAAGTTCTATGTTGATGTCTCCTGGACTTGTTCTGAGTGGGGTGGAGCTCTGAGATTGCATTTTAGTCCTTCGTCTTGTCATGCTTGCTGTCAGAGGCAGAATACTCAGTCTTCTTCTTCCCTGGCAGCCCAGCAAAGGTCATTAGTGTCCCCAGTTTTCCTGGTGGTCAAGCTTGTCCCTCAGTGTCTGCTGAGATTCACTATTTAGTCTGAGGTCTTCTGGCAAATGGTGAAGGGTATCTAATTCTCTCAGGTTTCAGACATGAACTGTGATGTCAGCCTATGGGAGACCATCTAATCCAGTGTCCTTTCTCAGCTCAGGGCACAAGTATGACCCAGAAGCAGGCTGCACTGGTTACACAATAACAGACCATTGGTCCTGTGTTCCAGGCTGTTCAGAGCACAGGCAGAGCCCAGACATGAATCAAAGGGTCAACAGATTGTGGACCACCTGATTCTGGGTGTCCCCAGGCAGCTCAGGGAGCACATAGGAGGCAGATGTGGATGACACGGATTGTGATCACCGCCTGTTTCTGTGACCTCCAGGAGGTAAGGGCATGCATAAATTCCAGACCTGAACCACAGTGCCAGCAGCTCATGGACTGCCTGCTCTAGTAACTCAGGTTGCACATGACTTGCGTGTGTGGGGGGGCAAATGTGAACCCCAATGTTAGCAATTCATGGGCCTTCTCAGTCAGAATCTCCTGTCTCCACCAGGCATACAGAGGGTGGAGAAACAGACTGTAATGGCTTTTCTAATCTAAATTACAATGCCTGGTCTAATCAACATGTGAGAGTTAATTGATTGTGTCAGTCTGAGTAAGTAACACATAACTAAGTTGGTTCAGGATAGTTCTTGATGTAGGAGACCCACCCTGGAGAGGACTGTTGCCAGAACAGTCTACAAGGAAGCAGAAATGGAAGGCTTGCTTCTGTCACTTTGGAGGTACTCTAGTCTTTGCTGTGGATGTGGTCTCCTGGCTTCCAGCACAAACTCTTCAGCTTTCCATCAAAAACCCTTAGGTCTCCTGATCCTGACTTGCATGGGACACTACATTGAGCTCCAAGCCTTTGACTGCACTGTTCATATCTCCAGTGTGCAGAGTGGAGTTTTCATGATCACTCATCCCTTATAAACACACCTTGTAACACTGTTGAATTGAGAATTAAGTTTCAAGTTAATTTCAGAGGGGAAATAAACATTCAAATTGTCAAGGCAAATGATTAATTCTTTAAAACATGCATGAAAATTGCATTTTTCTAGTCTTCATTGAAATTAGATTAGAGTCAAATAATTGCTTCTACTCAGATCAATAAAATCATGAAATGTTATAAAAATTGTCTATTTAGTGGTTTTCTAATTGATTGAAAGAAGAGGATACAGTGGTGTTGTGGTGTTGTCTGGATGTCCCTGCAAAACCTTATTCAGTCATGAGGGGATGCAGGATTTTTTTGGAGCAAGCTAAGCCAGAGTTGTGATTGATTCACAGTTCAGTGCTGGGATTATGGGTGTGAGCGCTACACTCACCCTAGGACAGGCGGCTGCACACAATATAAGGGACAGGAAGAGGCTCATCATTCTTTTCCTGTTCTTTTCTTCCTGCTTTTGCTGTCTTCCACTGCCATGAACTGTTGCTCTTTCTATGCGCCACCCCGCCTTGGAACCAGACTATTACTGACTGAAACCGCTACAAACTGTGAGCTAAGAAGCATTTTTCACTTTAACTTTGGGTGTTGGGTGTTTCATCTCAGCGATGATAGAAAAATAACTAAAGACAAGTAGGGAAACACAAAGTGCAAGGAAATATGAATCCTGGATTATGTGAAGACCGTCTGCCAAACCCCTGACTTATCCATGAAGAAAGCAAGAAATAAAATTTCATTGTATTAAACATCGATAATTTTAAATAGTTACAACAACTAGCACCAATTACTTGAATAACAGGCACTTTTCCAATAAGAATAATTTTAAATTTTAGAGTTCTTTAAGTTTTAACACATTATATTGAGTTCTAAATATAATGGATTTAGTTTTTTGGGGTTAGTTGCTGTTCTTGCTACTTTTTTGGATTTAGTTTCTGTTGTCACTAGTTTTTGATCCTGGGTTATGTTTCCAGTTATTTCCTTGTTCATATCTTCTATTGGAGCTTTTCCTTCTCTAAACAATATCCTCTGAGAAAAAAAATCTTCTTGTTCTACAACAAGTTGATATATTTATTCATTCATCACTCTTATTTGAATTACCAGCAAAGCGTTTCTGTGGCCCAAAGAGCCCTCTGCCAAAAACTTAGAATCCAGTCATAAAGTCTAATTCTGATAATTACTCACATGACTGCAGTTACTCTTAAAAATGCTTTTTAATGTAAAACTCTCTATAATGATTTTGAGAAATATAAAATGTAAAACTCTCTATAACTATGAAAATAATTTTAGGAAATGTAATACATTTACATACACACACACACACATACACACACACACACACATATCCTTTTCTCCTTCTTGTTTGTCTGACTTTTAGTAGTTCTGAATGACATATTACATTAATAGATAAAATCAGAATTGCTTGTCAGAGAAATGCAAATAAAAAAAATTAACTTCAAAACCTTTCTTTTTTGAGCACACAGAAATTCATGTGATTTGGCAAGGTAATTTAAAGAACACTAAGAAAACAACAACAAAACCTACAGGATTTAGGCCACGTGTACTTAATTTTCATTTGTCCTTAATTTCCCCAAAGGAATGCAGTAATTCATGCAAATCTGAATTACAATCTTTTTAATGTATCCATGCATTATAAGCATTATGAATTTAATGCCATTCTACTAGCATTTTAATTTCAATTATGCTAGATACAGGACAATTTAACCTTCCAGAAATCATCACATCTACTTGGAGTGACAGCAAATGTGAGGCACTAAGCACTCAGGCTCAAAACCAGACATAGATGTGAGGCAAATATTTATTCTTCTTCTTATTATTATTACTATACAACCATGCACAGAGGGACGCAGACCTTTAGGAAAAGCTGCAGTGGAGGGTAGCACAGTGGGGCATATTGCAGTAGTCTAGGCAATCAAGACTAAGATCTACTAAAGGTGAGCATCTGAGAAAACTACTTTCTTCTTAACGTAAACAAAAGACTGACTACGGTCAAGCATTCAGGTTTATGTGATGGGTTAGGAGAGGAGGCCCGACCCTTCACAGGGGAATAAGCTGCAGTGCCCTATAGTAGGTACCACCAGCTCTTTGCTTAGACTTCCTTCCTCTGGCATACTCTCCCCTGCTCCTCTCTATTTGGTCTCCAATGTGTCCCTGCTGTGTCCCTCTCGAAATTGCCTCTGAGTCTATAGGACACTCTGCTCAGAAACACTTGGGATGTTGCTGTCTCCTCCTGGGCATGCCCCACTGCCGGTGACCGAAGCAAGATGGACAGGAAATTCTGACTCCTTTGTCTTATCAGCACATGATGATATTTACATGTCTTATCATCCATGATGATATTTACAACACAGTGGTGTGTATTATGTACTGTTTGATAGGCAATGGATCAAATTGGGGTATGTGGAATAAGGTATTTTGTATACTCATGAGGCTAATGCAAAGGTGCGAGATACTGAAGTTTACAGGAGACTTTTGTTTCTGCATCTGGGATAGATAAAAGTTATGAGAGTCAGTTAATTAGCAGTTGGGAAGAAAGGGTGGATGTGTGTTTTTTTATACAGTGGAGAACTACTTTGCCACAAAGAAGGGTAAACTACAGACATTTATAGCTAAGTGGATGCACCTTGAGATCATACACTTCGGTGAAATAAATTGGACACATGTTTAAATACCACATTCTTTCTCTGGTGTGAGAAGCTGAAAGTGTAAATAAGAACCAAAATATATAACAGATATTGGCAAATGAGAAACATGTTCAAATAAGAAGGTAAGAGAGGAGGAAGGAAGGAAGGAAGGAAGGAAGGAAGGAAGGAAGGAAGGAAGGAAGGGCAAGAAAAAAGAGAATAGAAGGGAAAATGTGGAAACAAAACTTTTTAAATTAGGAGGGGAAGGAGGGTTGAAGGCGGGGAGGGGTATGGGAAAAAAGAAGCAAGATACACCATGTACTGGGACAAATTCCCTGTGATAAATGTTATCATTATGTATATCTAAAATGTACCAATAAAAATTAAAAAGATGCAAAAGAAAAGAGAAGAATGAACTGGAACTCATGAAAGTCATAACAGAACCAATGAGTACAAATTGCAACCCATGGGAGTGTAGCAGACCTGTTAAGCTCAGCTGCAGACCTATCTCAGGGAGCCGCACATTCACACAGGGGCCAAATGAGAGCAAGCTTAGTTCTCCAGGGAATGAAGCTGCTGCCTCCCCCCAAGCATGCGGACCAGCAGACCCCCAAGAGTGGCAGCAATCTGATACGGCACCTTGAGTTCTTCATTGACCTGCTTTCCAAATGTCATCAAAAACTCAAAATCACACAGGAAAGGGGGTTCTGGAAAATGGAGTTTCAGCTTAACTACATTGATCCACTAGAATCACAATCTAGAACCCCCTCTAGGATCAGCCGAACACTGCTCTCACATTTTTAACTGGATTCTTCTTTTGCCCCTTCGTTCCCAGACCCTCACAGGTTTCATGTGGAAGCACTACATGAGCAAATCACTCTAGACAGCCCAATCCAAAGTGGGCCCATTGTAAGAAACTATAAGGCCATGCTTTCTGTCCAATACAAATTATTATTTTGTGCTTTTAACTATTTTTAAAAATTAAGCATAGATTTCTAGTATTCTCTCACTGCCCTTTCTGATTTTGAAAATAAACTAGCTATTTTTTAAAAATATGTCAAAATAAGCATCCAACTATTAAATCAGATCTCAATTCAGAATGATCAAATTCTGTGGTTTTCACACTAAACTTTTCTCCATGTAATTGAAAGTATTAGTAATATAGCATTTAAAAAAAGGATTTTATAAAAGAACTAAGAGCCATGAAGGCTCAAAATTCAAGTTTGCAGTCATATAAAGGTAGGCCAATTCTGACATTTTCTTTTGGAATACTGTTCCATCCTTATTCTTGGGATTTTGTTTACCAAGTCATTGAGAGCCATGCAAGTCATGATAGCAGGACATTCCTAGTAAGTACTTGTACCATGACAAATAACTTCACTATGATTGCCTGGTTGCAAGTGATTGTAATAAGTATTCTGATTTCACTGAATTTGCAATATGAAAATATTATGTATTTAGAATCAATGAACAAGGATACTGTAAGAGGAACTGAAATTGGATACACAGTAACTAGGAGAACTGAATAAAAGTTATTTATGTTAATCTAGGCAAAAGAGGACAAGGACCTGTCCCAGAATATTAAGAATATAGATGCAAAAGAATCTATAGGAAAGGACCAGAGGTTGTTTGTACCTAATCACATGGGTTTATACATAGATAAGTATGTTTATACATAGATATGTATGTAGGGACTGATGCTTCTAAGAACAAAATTAGAAGAACATTATTATCATTCCAGAATTTTTAATGAGTTTGGAGATTTATATGCATTCATTTGAATCTGGTTACAATATTAGGGTATCATTCTGATGCAAAGCAAGCATGACTCCCACCCAACTGATCTCCATCTACTAATTGTACACTAATGCTGGGCCCCAGCTTCTGGCCATACTTCTATCCATAAATACCCTACGGAATCTTGCTGTAAAAGGATAAATTCATGAAACATGATGAAAATACATTGCATTTCAGCACAAAAGTGTTTCCTTCTGTTTCTGGTTTATATTGATTCTCTTCCTCTTCATGACTGAATGCATAAATTGTTCCTTGCAATATGCCCATTATTAGTACTTTTTGCTATGCATTTCAATGTATTAAAGAAAAAACTATTTTGCATTAACAATTTCACCAGATGTGTGTATTTGTCTGATAAAAATAACCAAGCACATCCCTAACATTTGTTATTTTATATATTTCTACAATAAGTAAGTCTAGTCTTTGGAATTTCAAAGACATTAATAGCTCAGGTATATAAAGCGGGTCATTTGACAAAAGCATATTTTATTAGCAGTATCTATTCCAAATACATTTTTAAATTACATATCATTATCACATATTTCTGACACTCCATTTCACCACACATTTTAATGTAAGACATGATTCTTTAGAAAATTTCATGATCAAAATTTGAAACACAAAACTTATTGCTGACTAATATGCTAAAATAGAATGAAGAATTTGTATCTCTGTTTTTTCTTCATATAACTTATGATTATAACCTATAGGTGCAGCAAGTATATACTGATATTATCAAACAAATAGCTAAACTCAGCAAAGCATCATGTTTATAATTTTCCAGTCCTGGTAAGTATCATTTTCTTTGGTTTCAAAAATACACTGCAAAATATATAAAAGGATCAATTTTCATCTGTCATTACATGTGTCTGTTATATTTATGTACATCTTTATATTAATATATTTATGTACATTTTTAAAGAAAATAGAAAATTTGAAGCACAACTAAAAGAGACTACCATAGAATAAAATTCAGCGAACTTGTTATCTCACTTACACATCTATTTACTACCACCAATATCACTGGCATTATTTTCCAGTGTTTTACAGGATGTTCCTAGTTATAAATAGAATTCTTCAAGCTAATAAGTGCAGAAACACTGCCAAAAATCATAGTGAAACTTCCTTAACTACCAGTGAGAATTAGGTGCTAGTTTTTACCTGTGCCACAGCCTCACCAAATGTTTGACATCAACCTTAAATTTATAAGTCACTAGCTTCAGTGATCTGATTAATAGCGTCTGGTATACATATCTAAGTACAGAGAAAGGGAGGCTAGCAAAACAGGTAGTTAGTTTCCATGGTGAGAGCTGATTTAAGAATCACAAAGTAGGATAATTCTCAAATATAGAAAAGGAGTGCAGATGCTGGAAATCAAAGATGAGCCCTAATTACCACAACAAGGCATCAGCCACGAGCCTCAATATTTGACATGCAATCTCGTTCAAACTTGACTGTAAGTTAGTCTCTATAATTATCTTCACTTCAGAGATAAAGTAATTGAAGTTAATTAACTTTCCCAAGGTTGCACAGCCCTTCAATAATGAAACATGGATACCGATCAAGGCTTATCTGATCCAAGTCTGTATGTTACCACATTGCTAATTTCCAATCAAAACAGAACGCTTACCAAAGCCATCTATTGCTGTCAAACTCATCAACTTGCAATAAGACACCAAGAGTCAGGAACGTTCTTACGTTAATTGATTTGTCCAAAGTCGTATCACCAGCAACCTCAGACAGCCTTTACATCAGATCTTTCACTTCACAATTTCCTTTAGAGGATTCAACTATTGGAGGTATGAGGTACAGATGTACTGTTTAAAACAGAGACGCAGAATCAAAGCTCCACACATAGAAAAAGAAGTCTTAAGGGGACGTAGCCAGAGACTGATTCATAGGCAGAACAGCCATCCCTTCCCTGGGAAGAACATCTTGATTTGTTGCTGCTCTTGCTTCAAATCAGTTGGAGACATTCGAGCTGAGAAGAACATCCACTGAAGAAAAAACCGATACAGCGTAACGAGGTGCGTGTACCTGACGCTAAGCAAGAGCTGCTCGCACCCCAGCGCTCTCCCACTCTTCCGTTTTTGAGCGTTCGCCCGGATGTAGCACATCCAGGACTCCTACGTGTAGGAATGGGGAGAAACTAGAGGCCTGCAAAAAACTCAGATAAAAGCAGAAATTTACCCGAAAGTAATTTCAGCCTTTAATGATTTCATCATCTGAAAGAATTGTTTGCACTCTTTTGACTCAGAGTTTTTCTAATCTGATTAGTACAAACCATGTAAGATCAAGGGAGTGGTAGTGGTTACACAAAGTACTCTCTTTACTCTCTCAAATGCAAATGTTTCTAGCACATCACAGTATAATGGCTGGAAGGCTTAAAACATCACTCTGGTGCTGATGAAACACGCAGTTAGTTTAACAAAATTCTAACATTTAGGAATTGGATTTTAAAGTTTATCAACTATTCTATTATCTACACAGGTGTTTCACTTAGGAGAATTTTTATTTAAATATTTGTTTTGTACAGAACAAGTTTTACATTTCTTAAATGCACTTCATTAGTGAAATTTTTAAAATGTAGTTCTTGCCTTACTTTTCTCCATATACTCTCCTTCAGAATACGTATCTGTAAGTAGAGAGAGTCAGACATGTCAAACATTTTTCAGTCTTTTATCAAGTGAGGAAAGAGTGATTACAATGTTCACTTTCAATTTACTAAAATAAAACTTTCAATAATATTAGAGTGTAAGACATTTAACAACACTGTATGTCCCTTTCCTCTTTCATATATTTTGGCAACAAACTACATAATATATTGTTAATATTTTTGCTTCATAGCATCAACTTCGAAATTAATTAAGAAATGCCTTTCAGGTGTATACATATTTTTAGTTTCTAGTGAATGTCACTGCTTTGTGTGTGCACATTCAGGCCGCCATTTGATATGTCCCTTCTGCGTGAAGGGATTTTTAAAGATTTCTTGTAATGTCATTTGAAGTTTTATTTTAAATACATTGTTGAATTGTTTTTTTTCACTGAAAAAATAAGTTTTTCCTTTTCAGTTTTGAAACACTTAGGGGGCACAGCGTAGCATTTTGAGTTGGCATTTTCATTTTCTTGTTTTATCTTTAGAGATATTCTATCACTTTGTCTTTTTCAGATGAGAAATCTGCTGTAAATGTTATGTTTTTCCCCTGTATAATGCTGCTTTTATCTCTGCTTGTCTTCAAGACTTTATCTTGAGTATTAATTTTCTAGAAATTTGACTATGCTATGTCAAGTATGTTTTAATTTTATTTTTCTTTTATTCTGATTGGTATTCTCTGGATTTCTTGGACATATGGTTTGATGTGTACCATTAATTTTGGAAAATTCTTACTTTTTATCTCTTCAAGTCTTTCTTCTTCCATATTTTCTGTCCCGTCTCTTTTCTGAGCTCCAATTATAGGTACATGATTATCCCACACTTCCACTAATATTTTCTTTACAAAGTGATTTTTCTTATGTTATGCATTATATGATCTATATTGATCTATTTTTCTGATTACTGTCTCAGTCTCGTCTAGTGTGCCTAAAAGGCCAGTAAGAGGTTTTCATCTTGGATACTGTACTTTTTTCTCTATCATTTATTTTTGCTAGATTTGTTAGAATCTATTTTTCATGTTTTATTTCTTTTTTGATATCTGTATCTTCTTATGCACACTCTAACATTTCCACTAGATAACATACTAAATATTCCATATTTAATATAAGCATATTGAAGATAACATATTAATCACAGTTGTTGAGATGGAGATATTACACATGCTCTTGCTTCTTGATTTGCTAGTCTTTCTTCTTGGTCTGTTTGTTGTTCAGTGTGCTACCCACATCACATTCTTTCACACTGAGAAGATTTTTAATACATCTAACTACTGGACAGTAACACCACATTTGGGATTTTTGGTAAAGTGCATGAATCTATTAATGGAACTTAGACAATGTGACAATTTCAGCATATTGAGTTTGAAATCAATGAATGTATCTCCATTTGTTTACATGGTCATTAATATCTCATATTATTATTAATATGTGCACATACTTTAAATGTCATCTGCTGGATTAATTTCTAGGTATTTAATTTTCATTATTATGTTAAATAGTGTTATATTTATTCTATTTTTTTTCAGATATTTATCTTGTACCCCATAGTCTTAATAAACTTTTATTGACTATAGTAGTTTTCCTATGGATTTTCACATTAATCTGATAAAATAATGTGTGAATAATTGTCTCATGTTTTAATGATCTGAAATAGATTTTTTTTGCTGAAGTTTTTATCTCAATCTATTAGTTCACTAAAAGAGGTATCTAGACCTGGATGGCTGGTTTCTCTCTCTGAAAAGGAATTTATTATGCATTTCATTGATTTGATATGTTTAGAAGCATTTAGGCTTTTTCTTTCTTCTCATTTTAATATTTTCAAATTGTAGTTTTTCTACAGGTTTGTCAGTCTAGTCTAAAATTTCTAATTTACTGACATAAAGGGGCTTTATGTGTTATCTTTTCACTGTTGACAGAATCTTACGGTAGCATCTTTCTTGTCATTTTGATATTGGGTACTTTGCATTTTCTCTCTTTGTCTTGATCATTGTTTTTAATGAATTACCAATTTTACTAGTTCCTAAATATCAACTTTTGCCTTTTGACTTATTTATTTCATATGAGATAGCTATACTGATGATAGATTGATAAGCAGACAGGAAATTAATTTCAATTATAGTGTTATTACTTTTCTTTTACTCTTTGAGTTTGGACATTCCTTTTTTAATGTGCAAAAATGATAGTTTAGGCCTTTGCTTTCAGCCTTATGCAAAATATGAGGGCATAAGTTTTCTTCTAAGCAATGCTTTAGCTGAATAACAAATTTTTATGTTATATCTTCTTTATTATTCAGTTTCAAATATTTCCTAATTTCAGTTTTGATTTCTTGGGCCATGAATTACTTAGAATCATACTGCTTCTGTTCCAAGCAGTGCAAGATTTATTTTTTACTTTTTGTTTTAGTTGAATTTACTGTCAGAGAACATATTCCAGGTAATTCCAACACTTTGAAATTTTTGACTAGCAAAGTGGCCAATTTTAGAAAATGTGTGGCCAAGGATATAGTTCAGTGGCATAAGCACCTGCCTTGCAAGCACAAGGTCCTGAGTTAGATCCCTGGTACAAAAAGGAAAGAAAGAAAGAAAGAAAGAAAGAAAGAAAGAAAGAAAGAAAGAAAGAAAGAAAGAAAGAAAGAAAGAAAATGTTCTGTGTTTCCACAAAACAGTGTGCATTCTATTATTCATTCTGTTGCAGATTTAGATGTTAATAGATTTAAAATTTTTAATTGAGCTGCTAAGCTCTTACACAGATTTACTGTTATATCTACTTAACAGTGACTGAAATAAGTATGATAAATTTCTCACTATGATTATAATTTGTCCATTCTTTAATTGAGATCTTCTGCCTTTCCATGTTTGTACTTTGTTGAGGTTGCATTACTGGCTATTCCCTTAAAAGAGAGAGCTGTCTTCCTTTTTCTAAATCACTGCATAATTATTAAAAGTATGTCTTTATCTTTCATCTGAAAATTACTTTTCCTAGAATTAGTACTGCTGTACTGACTTCTTTGCTTCAGTAGGGCTAATCAAGTAAGGTTAATACCTGCTACATCTGATACTTAAGATCTATTTCTTTTAAGTGGTATGCTATTTTATTATTACATTCAATCAGAGATGCATAAACTTTTGAGTATTCAGTTTATTTACTTTTAATATAATTGCTGATATAGTTGGTTTAGGTATAACCTTTTACATTTTATATTATTTTCCCTCTCTTATTTTATCTTCCTTTTTCTTTCTTTGTATTACATTTTAATCACTACTAAAATAATTCTTTTCATCATTACATCTTTTATTTTTCTATTTCCTAGGTAAACTGTTCCAATTCATCCTAACTTACCACAAGCAAATGTACATAACTACTTTGCAGTAATACTAGCACTTATTTTTAGTGAATTATGAAACTTGGTGCTCTTAGAGAATGTCAATGACTCTTGAGTATTCAATGATTTGAATGCCTGTTTTCATCTGGTTACTAACCCTTATGTTTTTAAATAGCATATTAATATGTTATGGAACATTAAAATACAGAAGAAAATACATATCTGTTTTCCATGAAGAAAATACCTATCTGTTGAAATCCAGAAGTTAAAACAAAGCTGTTTATTTGTGTGTAGTGAAAATAATGGATGTTGAAGACCATATTTCAAATAACAAATTAGCTGGCTTATGAAGATTTGTAACAGACAATATGAGAAAATGTTAGTAAAAAAATAAGATCAAGAGTAACTATGTCTACTCTGTAGACAATGGTGGCGTAGACTATGTGCTCTGCTCACCCACACTGCATAGTTTAATGACCAACTTCAAGACCTTACCAAGCTGGAATTAAAATATGTTTTTTAAGAAGTTGTAGTAGATAATAAGTGAGAGAGTCTTGATTTCAGCTTCAATTTTTAAAAGAAAAAAGAAATTATAGTGCAAAACAACGAATTAAGAATTTTGTGTTCCTTATTAATATTACATTTATTGCAGAACCGACCACATTTGCTATCGCTGATTGAGAGGAGGATGTTTCTTTAAGGTGTAAACTTCCAGAGCTTCATAAAATATATTCCAAATTTTGTAATAATGTAGTGGTATATTTTGTAAGCGAAAATTATTTCACAAGATTTTCTACTCTTATTTACTGGATGAAAATTTACTTATGACTTGATCATTGCTCAATTTATCTTCATCTAAGATTAAATATGAAACACTGATCCTCAGTGTTATATTTATGGATTTGAACGTAGTTACTAGAACAGAGGCTATAATGAATTATCAAACCAGGTGTTACTCCATTGATTCTTCTTAACCCAGACACATGCAAATTTTATTTTATTTTCTACTCTTGCCACACAAATCTGCAATTGCAAACAATAGGTTCAATTATTTTTCAGCTCTAAGAATAGGAGCAGAGAAATATTTTCCTTTAGACTCTACACTCCAACAAAAAGCCTTGAACATCTAAAATCTTTTTATACTTATCCTTCCTTGTCATTGTTCATACTGAGTCAAGTCCACAAAATCAAATTTGTTTTCAGAATGTTTCTTCTACATTTTCTCACATCACTTCTGCCTGATTTTTGCAATACAGTATCCTCTTGCCTTCTTCATACTTCAATTCCAACCCAAATCAGCATATGCAGAATGTTCTCCTTCAAATCACCATCCAAAGTATTATTTTTCTTTCCTTCCCTCCTTCCTCCTTTCTCTAATTTTTTTCTGTTTCTTCCATCCGTGGAAATCCATCAAAGGAGAGTCAATAAGGATGAGAGTTGATGTGACAGGCAGGAATAGCCCTGAGGTGTCATGGAATACGTAGTTAGAATATGAGCAAGACTAACAGGGCATCCACACTGACAACTGGTTCTGAAGCTAAGAACTTGCTCAGGTAACTAGACACACTGTTGGAGATGAAACACTACAGGTACCCTGTGAGGTCAGTTCATAAAGTATAGATGGTAGATGGATGGATAGACATAAAGGCATAAATATTCACTACTATTCATCCTCTGAGGACACCTCAAGGTAGAGATCTTGTATCGCAATGAGATCATCATTTCTAGCACTCAGTTAGAAACCTTGGTGTCTGAATAGCATTTGCCAGTGACAGAAATAATGTTCCTTGTAGAAATGGCTGATTTCAGATCTGTTCAAAGAAAGTGCAAGATATATCTATATTAAAGAATTGCTCCAAGAATGACAGGAACGTGCTCTTCCAGTTATTTATTGCTATGTGACAAACCTTTGAAAACAACAGTTTGAGAAAATATATTACTATTTTTCACGGTGCTGCAACTTCGGCTGGATGGTTAATGCTCGGGATTACTCAAGTGATTGCAAAAAAATGGAAACTCCTGCTATGATCCTCTGAGGGCTCAACTAGATCCCAAACAGCTCACATCTATGATTGCTGATTGATATAGGCTGAGTACCTACAGTTTATTCCATGTATCTTGAGATTCTTGCTAAATGATTCCTGGAGTTTGAAAGGAAGCATCTAAGAAATAGCACCCTAAGAGACCAGAGAAGAAGCTTCAAGATTTCTTAACATTTAGCCTGGAAATCATATGGTGTCACTTCTGCTACATTCTATTATATATACCAAGGGCAAACTGAATTCAAAGTGAGAGGTGATTACACAAACTTTATCTACACTGAAGCTTGACTCACACAGAAGCCATCTTCAGAGTCTAGAGAACAAAGCCTTCTTCCCCACTGATCCTGCACCTTTCCTAAAGGTGAAGCACATTACTCTGTCTTCACTTCCCCCCCAGCCCTAATACGCAATGGGATGTAGCATAGGCCTGCTATTCTGTGCACATGCACATAAAAGGGTTAACATGGTCCCTGAACATGTTGCTTAAAGTTCAGTTCTTTAGCACAGTAAACACTAGGGTAAATAAAGTGGGAAAGGATTTTAAATGATTAACCCCATTAAATAAATCACATATTTATAAATTGAAAGGTAAGTGCTGCCAGATACAGAATTTAACTAGGGTTCTCTGAGAGAAATGAAATAATTACATATCAAAATAAAAACTGGAAGCATATACGGAGGAGTTTGGAAGATAAATGAGAGTTGGCAAATGTTTCTGTAAAAAGCTTTATTGTAAATAATTTACCCTATGCAGGCTGAATAGAGTCTCTCTCATACAGTCTTTTTTTGATAACCCCTTGAAAACATAAAAATCATTCTTGTATACCATTTAAAAATATCATAAACCAGATGGCATTCAGGGAATAGTTTTTCTACTCCTATGTTACACCAGTGGTTAGTAGATCTAGATTTTTTAAAAAACTGTATCAACTTTGGTCAAGTGAGTATTTAGAATTTTTAAAATAGCACGTACAGAGTTTTTATGAGCAACTTTCTATTTTATTATATATCATATCTATATCTTAAATATATAGGTGTGAAAATATATCTGGTTATTATAAAAACCTAAAGTCAAATTATGGTTTATAGCAATTATAAAATTAGTATGCGCCATTCCACTGAAAAATGCATTTTCGTTTTTTCTAGAGAATGGAAAAGGCAGCTGTAAGGGTAATACATTTTAATATCACGCTCAACCATAGCACTTTCTGTGATGCATTTCACCACTGTATATAATTTGCTTTCATACTGCTCTCTGCTTAGTTACTAAATATTTCACTTGAACTGCTGAGGGCTGTTCATCTCCCAGGCAGTCTGCTGAGGAAGCAGATGCAAATTGTGCTTGGTCATCATGCTGCTGGACTTTCTAATGGACAAACTATAAAAGTTGTTCATGCAGAGACTGGTGTTTTTCCTTTTTGTTATTGAACCTGAACTTAATGGGCAATAGAATGAGTACTCTTTGAGCTTCAAAAACTAATCTGGGCAGAGTGACAATTTTGAAGTTGTTTTTTGAGGTGGAAATAAGTAACAATTACTCATTGGAAGTTCCTAGAAAGTTTGACTTCATGTCAGAGTGAAATTCTTGTCTAGGAGGACGAGGACAGGTGAACAATGCTGAGCACAAAAGATCTTTCTTACTGCTATTAATTCTAAGTTTGTTCTTTCTAAGGTAAACCTGAGGCTGAAACCTTTCCTAAGGTTTTTCCTAAGGCACTGTCATTAAGTGTGTAGGATTTGGAGGCTGAACATCTGGGTTAAAATATGTGTCCAGGCCTTTGCTACAAAGGAAAAATTGGCAACAGTTCCACAACTTCTAATGTCTTCTGTTTTCTCACTGATAAATAGGGAAAATAATCACACCTTCACACAGGTTTCTGAAATGGGTTACATTAAGTAATGCTGCATGATGACTCCAAAGAGTACTTGGAACAAAATGAATGCTCCGTCAATGATAGCTACTATTGGGCTGGGGATATAGCTCAGTGGAATAAGCGCTTGCCTAGCAAGCGCAGAGTCCTGAGTTCGATCCCCAGTACCGCAAAAAAAAAAAAAAAGTGATAGCTACTATTATTACTTTGTTGAAAAAGAAAACCTTTGAGGTCCAAAATATGAGCAATAACTTTGAAATGGAAGAATAATAAAGATATCAGGTAAATGAACCAATTAAAATGGGTCTACAGGATAAATATTTCAGTAAAGAAGACCATCAAATTGATGCAACCAAGCCCAACCATAGGTGGCTATTAGCAGAAAAAAGCAGTACAAGTTGAAGGGAGGATGTGGAGAGAGAGGCTTGTGCTTTGTTGAAGGGAGTGTAAACGATTACAACCATTGTGGAAGACAATATAGTGAACCCCCAAAAGGTGAAAATAGAACTGGTATGTTATCCAGCAACCCTACTTGTGGGCACAGATCTACAGGAACAAAATCAGTGTGTTAGAGAAATATCTACACTCCCCCGCTACTGGTAGCATTACTCACAACAGCCGAGACAGAAGCTAAGCTTACGTGTCCAGTGAGAGAAGAAGCGATACAGGGAATGTGATGGCTAGCACAGTGAAATACCGCTGTGACTCACAAAGGGAGAGCTGGTCAGGTTTGATAATGTGTACAAAACGGGAGGAGAGAGGGAGGCTTCTGTAAAATAACCCAGGCACAGAGAGTCAAACACTACATGACGTTCCCTATAGGTAGGATCTAAACCAGTAGAGGGTAGAATGGTGTTTACCCAGTGCTGAAAGGGTAGTAGGAGCTGGGGAGATGTTGACCAAACGGTACGAGATTTCAAAAGATCTATTGAGCAAAGTAGTGACTAGAGTTCATAACAATATATTGCATACATGTATGTATATATTTATACGTACATGTATTAGACTTGTTCATTACCGAGTTGATTTCAAACGTTCTTGCCACAAACAATGGTATGTTTGACCTGCTAATCAGCTCCATATATCCATAACTCCATGCGTACTTGTTTCACAACATCATGTTGTGTACCACAGTATCTAATTCATATTTGTCAATTAAAAATATTAAATTTAATGATATAATAAAAATTACTAATGACAAGGTATTTGACTGAATCTGTTTTATATTACATTAAAGGGCATACATATCAAATGTGGGACAGTATCATCATGATGTCAGAGTACATTCTTTTCATTCGTGATGTCCTTAATGACCAGATGCTTTATTTCCTTCTCAATTTTAAAAATGTCTCCCTACTGATAACACACCCAAAGGTGTGCCACCCTTTGTGTCATTAGGCTGCTCCAGTCACCTTCCAAAATCACCCGTCAGAAGCACTGTTTCAAATGTCTGCCTCCTACACTAATTTTCAGTAGTTCCTTTTCCTAGTGTACAAGGTCCACAGACAGTAGTTTTCTAGTTTTACTTCCCAACAGCACCCATTTCTCTTCCATCAAGACCAGTGATACTGTTTGAATCATTATTTTCCAAATATTTTGTATTGTACTTCATTTCTACGCTTAGCTAAACACAGCATAAAGTCATTCTGAACTTCTGTGGTACCTGTTGTCAGCAGAGGTCAGTGTGCCAGCTCTAAAACTGAGTCAAAATGGGATTCAGTGAGCTTGTAATGGAAATGAGGAGTAAAGGGAACACTGGATATAACTGAAATAACTTCAAATAGGGATGGAAGGGAGACCAGAAACACTTAAGGACGGGGCTCTTTGCAAAGCCAAGGGTCCCATGACAAATAGGAAGAGCTAAACACTAATGCTCACCTGCAGGCATGTACAGGAGAGTGGAAGGAGATCTACACTACCTGTAAGAGGAGAAAGGGAAGGGAAGGAAGGAGAAGGCAAAGGAAGAAGACCGCAATTATAGAACAGTTAAAATCTAAGGCAATGAAAGCCCCCATTATTTAGCTTCAGAGGGTATGAGCACACTCCGTGGCTTCTTAGCAAGCACACAAGTGACCGCTGGAGGAGGCCCGTTGGGGGTGCCCTGAGAAGCACAGTGCAAGGGACCCCAGGCACAACACAGCTTGCCCGTGTCTGTGTCCAGCTTTTTAGGGAGCAACTACACCTGTCCTAGTGAACTTAGACTCCTCATGTCATTTACTGGATGATGGTTATTGAGAAGATTCTTCCAGATCATTTTATTTTACCTCTTCTGTAAGCTAAGGTACAGAGTGGGGATGTGTAGGGGACCCCAAAACCGGACCAACTGGAGGGAAGTTTATGTTACACTCTGGCAGTGTGTTAGCCTAAACATGTAAATTTTACATACTTGGCATATATTGCACATACTGTATATCCTAATGAATGCCAAAATATAGTGATAAGAAGGAAAAGAAATAATAATGGTGGAGAATAAAACATTTATTGGGATTTTTTCTGAGTGAGGTACTTTGCCAATTGCTTTTTATATACAATATCTTATTTATTTCCCCCAGAAAGTCTATAAAAACATATCATTTGAAAATCTCATTTTACAGATGAGAAAGCTCTGGAATAAAGTATTTGTAGGGCAGAAAATATCATAACTGAGTCTTGAACTGTGCAATATCACCTCACTACAATAATTTCTGTATGGATGAAAAGTACTTCCACAGTTAAAATGAAAAAGGTTCTATTAGGCTAAAAGAGCAATGGATGATTGCCGAGATTGCAGTCAGTAGTGGGTAGATGTCATCATTTGCATGTACACTTGAATTCCATTTTCAGGACTCACCCCTTATTAAAAACTATTATTTACTTGATTATGTATTTGGGATTTGTAACTGCACCATTATGATATGGAAGCTTAATGCCATCATCAAGAAGATAAACGGTAACACTTGCCATAAACAGAAGGCAACTTAAACAAATGTGTTACAGTGTTATTTATTTCTAACAAGATAATATTAACCATCAGTTATGCTGAATGTGCTTTCTGCTTCCTCACAGGTTAAAAAAAAAGATTAGTAAAACTGGTGTTAAAAAAACGTTAGAGCCAAAGTTTTACCCTCTCCTTGGTAAAATTAGAAAGAATAAAATCACTTTTTTTAAATTAAATAATTTTATATTAATGCCTTTCTGTTCACCAACTAAAACTATATCACCCACAATTTGGAAAACACTGCCAAGCAGGATTTAAGGGAACTGTAAGCCTTGAATTGGATTTTCTTTGTTATGCTACAAATAAAGCCTCACACACGCTAGGCAAGTACCACTGAGTTACCAGGACACCCTCAGCCATTAATTGGATATTATATAATTCAATAACTGAACAAACGAAGGCACCAAACTGTCATGGTGACTAATGCATTATCATTGCATGATTCAGTTTGTAGAGATGAAATGGAAGAGAGCTCAGTAAACATGAAAGATTGAAGATTTTACAAAAAGAGAAAGAGGAGAAAATGACGTTAAAAATATGGCAGAGTTGTTTGCCAGGGAGTTTGCTGGTACCATGACAGGAAATAAAAATTTACAGAGAAAATAGTGCAATTGGAAAAATGACCTTTAGTTTTAAAAACGATGATTTAGAGAGTCTGATGTGATATTGTAAGGCACAATTCTTAGAGCTAGATGTAGGTGCTTATTTAGTGATGCATGTTATCGTAAGTGGAGCTGTGAGCCTGGAAAACTCTGAAAGACGTACAGTGTCAAAACGAAGAGAAGAGCAACCACATAATGTGTTTGATGGTGTTTAATTAGGGTCTGCAAGGGAATAGATTTAGTACAGGACACACCATTTATAGTATCATGTTATACTATTCACCCACAAAGTCAAATGCAAAAGAGTGCGGGAGATCTGTCCACACCCTAGAGACCCAAAGAACCTAGCTGAGGGCTTGGATCCCACAGCAATGCGCTGTACGAGTCCCGCTAAAGACCTAGGGCCCATGGCAATGTCCTCCATGAGTCCAGCTGTGGGCCTAGACGCCACAACAATGTGTCATGCAAGTCTGTATCAAGAATTTCTCCTGGAAAGGCCCGAAGGTCAGTGGTGTAAGTTAGGAAGTCTGTGCTGGCAGGGTGAAGGCTCTGTGTCAGCAGACTGAGGGACCTGCACCGGAGCCAGGAAGTAACGTTCATGATAAGCAACAGAGCTCCCCAGAAGAGAGCGGCAGCCATCCTCAGTGACAGCAGAGATCCGAGCTCCTCCAGAGACCAGAACAGCTGAGCTCATACCAGGAAAACCAGCGCGACAAGCTTCTCCACAACAGCACACCACCTTCCCTGCCAGTTCTCCTTCTGTGTTGTTGGCAACAGTCCTCAGACGTGTCTTCCACCCCCAAAATCAGGCTGACTCAGTTCAGCTTGTTGTTCCAAGTTGACCTTTAGTTAATCGAACACAGATGGAAATAGTACCCTGTGCAAAGGGTGAAAGGCCCAGTTTAAGGCAAGAAATGGTCAGGCCCGGTACAGTGTCATGGGACTAAAAAAGAAATAGATAGTCAAAAGAAAGATTGGGTTATCTAGTCCCTATTGTTACACAGAAGGACACTGAGGAAATTTGAACACTGGATTTGACAAAATAAGTACTTGTTAGTGTCCTTAGACTACAGAGTGGTGGAGGCAGAAACATTTAAATTAGGGGATAAATGGGAGAGAGAAGAGGTAGAGCATAAACTATCAAATACACCCCATTAGTTTTGGCATCAAGATTTTAGGCACCAAACTAAAGTTCAACTACATTACAGGCAGATATTAAAAGATTATACTTTTATATTTTCCCACCAGCTTCCGATTTTGACTTCCAAATCAGTGTCAAATATCTCCTCACTGATTTATCAGTTCCTCGATATTCACTAAATGCCTAGCACAGAATGCTGATTCTGTTAGATGTTGGAGCCACAACAATTTGGTAAGACACGTCTGTCCTTTCTTCCAGGGTTTCCCAGGATAGTGTAGATTTATAATAACCAATACATTACGCAGGATGAGAATCTCCAGCAAAGAAAACAGAACTTAATTCTGTCTGGAAAGTTAAGGATAAAGTTGCTAAATGCGATGGTCTAGATGTTTCTTATTAAGCTGATCTGAAAAGCCAAAAGTTGCTGAAGAGTCAAGAAAAACACTGACCTTTTAAAAGGGCAGACATTCTTGGAGGCAACCTTTCCTGTAAGTACCCTGAAACTCGCCTCTGCACTTCACTTCTCTCCTGAGTTGTTCCTCCTAAAGTGACAATTTTCTAACATAATCAAAATCAAACATTCAGCACTAAAATCTAATTCTCCAATTCTATCACCACCTACAGCCATGCATAGATTTTGCTTCTTTAAAAAGATGCTGAATATATATGTTGGACAGTGAAGGTAGGTCTGACTCCATGTAGCAGATAAAGTTAGTCTCTAAAATGCAGACCACAGTCGGCAGGAAGTTACTAAAGCAACTTTACATAGTTTGTGATTCAGTCACACGTGGGCTAATTTAAAACCACAGAAAAGCGGCTTTGTACTGGAAATTGCTAAAATTGCGAGCAGAGATGAAGCATCAAATGCTTTGCTCTTTATGCCAGTTTTGAGTGCAGTTACAAAGACACAGAAATTCTCAGTGCCCTGCAGAGCCACACACGGATACTTTCTCCATCACCCTTTGAATGCTACAATTTGGATGAAATGATAAAGAAAACCTTTACCTTCCCCATATTGTGCTTGAGCATCAGAAGACCTAGGCTTTTGCTATTAGTCTAACATGACTTCAGGGGTCAAGATACGTAGAGATAAACTCTCACCTGAATCCTGCATGGAAATATTATCTTGACATTATATCTACTCTTTAGACAGCACTAGCTTTAGGTCTTTTAGACAACACGTCTCCCAAGGATTATATAGTTGGTAGAACCAAGCCCAACTATTTGACATAGAAGTCAAACCCCTGTGTGATTTCTACTTCATCCCAGTATCTTTTATACACAGCTTGCTGCTCACTCTCTCTCTGTCCCCCCCACTCTCCCCTCCCCTCCCCTCCCCTCTCTCCTCTCTTGCCTTCTCCCTTTCCCTCCCTCCCTCCTCTCCCTCTTTTCTCCCTTCTCTCTCTCTCTCACTGCCTTTATTGTGGCACTAAAAATTGAACCCATGCCCTTCACAGTGAGCTGCACCCCCAGTTCTTTCTTTACTTTGTAAACTTGGGTGTAGTGTCTTGCTAAGTTGCCCAAGCTGGGGTCAAATTGACTCTCTTGCCTTAGCCTCCCAGAGTGGTAGCATTGCAGGTGTGCGCCATCATGCCTAACCCACTTTACTGTTCCTCACTTCCATGGTACATTTACATTTGCCCACCTAACTAGTCAAATTTCATCTAATTTCTCCATATGACCTGCTCATACTTCTTTACAAGACATTTTTTAGTCTGGTAGAGCTCATGGTGAACTCTTTCCTCGGAACTCCCACACCATAATTAGCTGTGTCATTTGGTGATGATAATAACAAAACCACGAGGGCCCCTGCAGTCATAAGACAGTGACTTCTATGAGTAGGGATTTTTAGTGACCTTCCTTCTTCCCTAATTCCAGCTCCAGACATTCTGCTCAACATCTACTACCCTCCTTTTCCCTTTTTTCCCCAAAATGCTATTGAATTTGCGGGGCCATATTTTTTTTAAAAATTGCCCTCAATTAAAATATAACAAAGAATTCTCTTATATCTTACATTATTTATTAAGGTATTATTTTAAATCTATGTTTTAAAGAAAATCTGATTAGAGCTATAAAATTATATGAGCTATGCTATTTTAATTGTATTATAATATTCATACACACTGCACAAACACACACATAATAGATTGACTTAGCATTAATGAAAAATAGCATGAAACGAGTAACTGTCACCCTCACAAAAGACACCAGCCTAGGTTTTGAGCCTTCAAATACAAGCATTTTATTCTAACTATACTTCACACTCCTCTCAGAATTATCACCTCTGATGAGATGAAGAAGTGGAAACTTTCTAAGGGATTTTCTTTGTCTTCCCCAAACCTTGAATCTCCCAACCCGAAATCCCCCTTTACTGATGCAACTTGGACTCCTCTAACCACACAGTATGACACTTTCCCCCTTAATCAGTTCTGGGGTGAATGTGTATTTGTTTTCTACTCTAATTACGAGCTTTGTTTAGGTTTTTCTAGAGCAGGTTGATTTCCTTTGGAACAATGTGCTACAGCACCTGACACAGCTAGATTTATAGAAGGGGATAAATCTTGACAAACAGCACACAGCAGTTCAATTAACCTGCTGCAGGGAAACCAAATGGAATTGCAGAAATGCAATCACTTCGGCTGAGGTTATAAGGTTTGAACCAAACTTTATTACCTGAGGATAAATGTATCAGTATTAGATGCTTCTTTGCCAAGTAAATTTGGTATCAAACTAATGAAATTGCTGAGTAATAATTGACAATAGAAAAGTCAAGTAGATGCTTAGAATTTCAAACCTAAATGTGAGTAACAGAATTCAGAAAACTCAGATCAATGCTTTCGACTTTTGTTCTTTTACTTGACGATACTGACAAGAAAAGAAGAATGGAAGGGAAGAGGAGCTCTCTAAGATGACGTCAGTGTGGCTTCAGGGGAGGCAAGTTTGATTGCGTACAGCTAGATTCTACTTCGCAGCCAGAGACTTTAATTTTTCTTTATGTATGAAAAGAACAGTTATGAAAAGACAACCCTAAAAAGAATAGGGCACTCTAGGAAACAGTGATCAGCCTCTTTGCATACGGACTTTACTGTTTGGGGCTTTTGGGGGCTGTCTCACCTTTCGATGTTCCGAAGAAGCCTATCTTACAAAGTAAGTTTCTATAAGGAAAATAAACGGATAGCAGGGAAGACCCAGTGAAGGACATGACCAGTGCAATCCGACTGGGTATCTCACGTCTAAAAGCATATACCCCTACCGCATTTGCTTCTGAGGTACTAGGTTCTCATCTAATTATATCTTCCTATTCGCAAACGATATCTATGAGGAATATTAGAGCTTATAATTATCTCTCATACTCATCATTTCGTTCTTCATAACAGTACTGTAAGCTAAAGTCACTCCTACCTCTTCACAAAGAATGGAAATGTAGTAATTTACTGAAGCTTACATAGTTAGTAAATGTGAAGGGAACTTTGAACTCCCAGTTTTACATTATTTCTGCTATCAACGTATTTGATAAAACTTATACAAAAAGTTTACTTCATTAGCTTTTAACAAAGTAAATTATTATGCTGGTTAGGGTTTCCAAAATAATCAAAGGATTATTTTTTCAATATTTTAAGTTTAGCAATATTAAATCAAAATTTAAAATTTGGAGAGAAAGCTCATGGTTATATGAAATGTGTGACAATCACAGGATTCGTATTTCCTTGTAAATGAATGCAATCAATTCACTAAAATAAACATGAATCAAAACAAATATAAGATTCCACAGTCATTTTCTTTACTGACAGTTTAAAAGTTTGGCATTCACAAAACTATATGGAGAAAACAAGAATTTATATACATAGTTTGTAACTGTATAAATTGTAATATTTTCTAAGGCAATTTAAGCAACACACATCAAAATAAAAATTAGATGCATGTTTGCTTCAGTATATTCATTGGGAGTGATTTATTTTATGTGTATACACTGGTAAAAGTCTACATATATATAATATGTGCATGTACATATACACTTGATCACACATGTGTACTTACCATAACATTGTTTTATTAGCAATAACTTTGGATAAAGTAAGGAAAGTTCCATCCATCACTTAAAGTATTTTTCAATGAATTATGATATGTGACACTGTTGTGTCTCCAAGATAAATGGTTAAGAGAAAGAGCATAATAAAAATCAGCGTGAATGCAACACAATCTCTTTGCAAAAAATTACATGGGCATGAGTATATTTTTCTTTCTCTAAATCTTGGTAATGTTTTATTGTAAATAATGGGTATATGGATATTTTTATAGATAGCATCACTATAAATTTAGGAGGAAGAAAAGGTTTGCATGTAATTTAATAAATAAACACATACTATATAATTAGATGTCATACAATATACTATAATTAGTATTAATTATGCATGACAGCATATAGTATATGATTCATATACAGTAATATATAGTATGTAAATATATTTGTCAATGTATAAATACATTATACGTTACAGGTACATATAAAAATAAAATGTATCAACAAAGTAATACACTTATGTGATAAATACTTTAACTATATCACTTGTAAAATATAGTATCAAACATAGAAATATGTGGATAGAATGACATAAAAAATTATAATGATACAACATGTACTATATACTGGTAACATTATTTAACTCGTATTTTATGAAATATCACAAATATTTCTGTAAATAATACACAGTATTAAGTATATTTTAATCATTTCATATATTATGTATGCTACTTAATAGGTAGACAATATATTTATTATTCAAAATTACACTTATGTGTTGCTCTGCAAGTATATTACATAGTAAATGTCATAATTAGATGCATTCATGAAACAAGGTGAAAACAATGATTACACTGGAGAGCAGGGTCAACAGAGTGTGGGAAAGGTGTTCAGTGCTCATACAGGATCCCTTCTGTATAACCAGGAACGATAAACATTCCTTGGTGGTGTAATTTACTGACTACAGTATTTTCCCTAGGAGATATTTAAATTTGTTTTCACTCCATGAGCTCTGACTGAAGAAAGAGCATCTCACATGGTGTTAGACAGGGTCTTGGACATTCATAGTTTTCAAAGCTATGTAAACTGGTGGGACTAATAATTGAACTCCCTTGACAGGATAACTCTTTGTTGCATGTAACAATATTAAGCACGAAATGTTTTGAAACAGCTGCTGAACCATAAAGAAAAACAGGGATCTGAGTTTTTCAAAGCATACCTTCAAACTAACGCCATGAGTATGGTTACGTGTGGTAATTTTCCTAATGAGATCTGAAAATATTCAGGCCCAGAGACGTTGCAAATGATGATAATTCCTAAAACCGTATCTCCACTTGGCTTTGGTTACTTTTGCTTTCATCTCTTGCACGGGAAATGTTGCACAGAATTCAGAATTCACTCTAAAAAGTATTGCCAGAACTGAGTAAAAAGAGTGACCATTCAGGATAGTAATTTAAATTATATTGCTATTTAGGAAACATTTTCTTGCTAGCCAGCAGAAAAACTAACTCTAGTATGAAGTAAAACTCTTGGAAATGCATTTGGATAGCGTGTGGGGTGGATTCGCAGCATTGCCAGGAGAGAATTGGGAGCACATATTTGAATTTCTTTCTCTTTGTCTTTATCCACCATAGCATAAGCACTAAGTAGAATCAGCCTTCTTGATGTAGTGTAAAATGATGTGAAAGGATAATGACAAGTGAGAGAAGAAGAAACATCTGTTTTATCCTTATTTCTGCTTTTGGAGAAATATATAGAAAACAAGATCTTTAAAGTACTTAAAAATAGATGCATGTGGTTATGAAGATCATGACGGATGTCACAAGTTTGTCTTAGAACAACAGACAAGTCAGTACTTTTACATAAAGTTCTGATTTAAATAACACTGATCATCTTTCACCTATTCATTGGATTCACTGATTGAATCAAATGTAAGTTGGTCAGAAAAGAGTAACTAGACACTGAACATAAAGCAATATGGCAAACTTTTATACTCACTTCTGTGGTGATTAAATTTCCCCAAATGATGCCTGGATGTGCAAGGTTAAAAAAAATGAAATAGCTAAAAAAGAATATTCTAAAGCAGTAGTTTTAATTGTACTGTTAGTGAGATTTAAAAAGAGCTTAATAAACTGTCAGACTAGAAACTATCTGATAGTAAAGTTTCAGGGTTGTTAGCACCCGGGAACAATGCAAGTAGAAGGGCAATTGTTCTTTGGTTTATATCTTCTCTAACCCGTCAAGCAGTACTGAGATGTCACAGGCCAAATTAAGTGAACCAAAGCATCAACTTTCAAGACTTAATAGGTTCATGTTATCCTTTAGTATTAGGTATTTATAGTTAAGTAGAACTTGTATATTCATGATGTAATAAAATATATTCACTTGTGGAATCCTAGGTCAAGCTAATTAGCCCATGAATTTATGTACACACAGAATCTTTTAAATCTAATTTCTTAGCCATTTTCCAGTGTTTAGTACATTGTTATTACCCATAGGCACCATGTTGTAGGCCTCTTGAACAAAATTCATATTCTTTTTAAGGCCTTTTCTAATATGTACAGAATGAATAACGTTCTCTTCCTCTGATGTATACACAGGAAAGTACTGTAGTTGTGTACATTTGTACCCACAGAGGTAAATTTGCCCAGCTCAGTCATGACCTTTTGGATTCTCTATCAGGTTCTGTACAAACTGAGTTTGTTCAATATCCTACAATGTGCCCTGTTATTTCTAAGAACGATTTCAACCAGCCTCCCTTAATCTTTTGTTTCTGATTGTCTTTGGCATGGCATGGGGAGGAGGGGGGATGGAAGGTGTGAGGAGTATTTCCCCCCTCTTTGTAACATGATCCCAGTCCTCAGAATGTTTTCATTTTTCTAATGATACCTCTTTTGTTGGATGAACCCTGTTTCATGGCTCCAAACTTTTTCTATTCAGTCACTGGGGGAGGTATTACCTTTCCATTGGTTCTGGTCCCTGGCTCTTCACCAACACTGGTTAGTTACCATAATCCTCTTTTTAATAACTAAATATTTCCTTCACCTAATGGTGTGTACTTTTCTGAGTGTGTAATCCAGTTCCTACTTCAGTCATGCTAGTATATTCTCAAAAAGAAAATTTAGGCATTTATCAACTATTTTCGCAGTACTTACTACAATTCCTACAAAAGAGTTGGCACTGTTGGTGCTTAGAAAATGACAACAAAAGGTGTGGCATTTTGACATGCTAAGCTGAAGAAATTGCACCTCCTAAAAAGTACAAAGATGGGGCTCTCTCTGAAGTTTCCTTATCACAGTAAAGGGAACTCTTCCAAGACAAATGCAATGGCCTTAGACATTTCTCCTGAATTCTCATTAACCAGGGAAGACTAAGCTCATTTTGAAAAAAGGAAGAAAAAAAGTCACTACTTCTAGAGAAATTTGACAAGCTGTTTTCTGTTCTTCAGCTTCCAAAAAGAATCCCTTGAAAACAATTTACTGCTCTTTGGGTTCATTCAATTTCTCCCTAAATTATTTACCATACCTCTCATAATTTCTATACCCCACTGCCCTCTTTTCTACTAAGAGAGTTAGTGTGCTTTAGCCATCTGCTCCTTCTTGAGTTCCCTATTTTGTATGACTCCTGTGCTCATGTAACTTAGCAAATATGCATGTCCTTTCTCCTGGTAGTCAGTCTGTAGACACTTCATTTCAGCGAACCCCCAGAGGGTGTAAGAGAAATTTCCATCAGCCCTAGTGCACTCGTTTAATATTTTTGGAATGCATGAATGAGTAAAAGCTTTGTACCAGATTAGCTACTGTGTAAAAGTTAAAATAAGAGTTAGGCATGTCCTTATTCTAGTGAACATATTAATCTACAGAGGAAAATAATATACAGGTGCATAAGACCAAAAACTATCAAAGGATACATAATTGGTAAATGAGTTGCAGGGCTCCATGCAAAAATGGGACACTTGTTATTACTAGAAAAAAAAAACTACTTAAAACTGAGCTAGATATGTTCTGTGTTTATGTGTACAAAATTCAATAATCCCACAATTTCCCTGTAAAGTCAACCAAGTAAGATAAAAGAACTACCACCCAGCCATCCTCTGCCTTGTGGGTGTGCTGGCAGGTTTGATCAGTTAATATTTATAAAGCCCTTTGAAGATGAAAAGTGCTAAACATTATCTAATAGCTCTGTAAATATGAATTTGTCAGGTCTTGTGAAATTTAACAGAAATTAGAGTGACAAACTGTTCTCAAATAAAAAATGCACAACTAAGCCTTTGCATTTAGCGATGCCAGATGGGGCAGAATAGATTTTTCCCTAGGGCAGAGAATCAAGCTAATCTATACTCTCCTCTCACCAATACACAGGGTATAGAAATGTTTAATTTAAAGCCTGAAAGATGATGCACTTTGTAACAGCATGTAAATCAATGTTTTATTAAGGCCTATGAATTACTATGCAGAAAAATGCAAATCACAAGAAAAAACACCAGAGTCGACCTTAATCTGTTCTCAGCAGAGCACTGATCATATGCTTGCTTTCCTTTGACTGGAAGTCGGCAGTTACACCTCTTGCTTGCCTACACAAGTGGCAGAATCTTACAGTCATTCTGTTTTACTTCCCCAAAACAAAGAGTCAAAATTTGTCCACTGCAATTTTTAAGGTGCATTGTTATAAAGCTTATGCATCTCCCTCTACTGACTTTAAGTGTGCTCAACCAAAGAGGCCTGGCTGAGCAGATAATGCTTTTACTGAAAAGAGAGGAGCGTACACACCAGGGCATTTCTCTACAGCTTGTCCTTCAGTTGGAAGGTTTGAACTTACTATCTTTAAGCCTGTTTCTTCAGACTTATTTCATTGTATGTTATACATATGTTATTCAGTTTAAGAGTCAGTATGATAGCCTCACTCCCAGTGTGTTTCTCAGCTGTTAGGAGATGAGCTCAATTTTACTGTCTGTTTACCAGAAACAAGAAAAAATAGCATGTAGGTGACAAATCCTCAGTAAGCAGTACTGCACTGGTAACAAATAACAATGCAATCAAAACTGAATGCGAACATAAAGCAAAAAGTAAATAGAACAAAGGAATGGAGAAGACACAGTGACAAATGAATTCTAGAAAGCATGACATGAAACAGTGTATGTTTAAAAACAGCACACCAGTTCTCCAGCTGCTTTAAAAGTGTCTGGGTTCTCCAAATTTCAGCTACCAAAGAATAAAGAATGGAAATTGTTACTATAAAAAGTTTATATGATTATAATCCATAATCTTACTTGATATTTGAGATTTATAGAACTCTTTCATTTCAAAGTAGGTTGAAAAAGCTTCACTGTTGTGCATTTTGTTAAATAAAATGGCATAATGAATTAAGTACAGACAACATTCTATTGTACAAGCCCTTAATAATTAGATGGGTCTGTAAGGCTCAGTATTTTTTAATATACTAAGCATGACATAAAACAAAGCTGGGTATCTGGAAACTAGAATCGTTCTAACTTCATATTACTGATACCCTGAACACTTAGTATCTAAGTGAATTTCCAAAGGATATATTTTATTTAAGAGTAATATGTTATGTAAGATAAAAAACTTTTCTGTTGCTCAAGCATTGGTTTTGAAAATCAAATGAGACAGTCTAAGTGAAAGTGACTTGAAATCTGTAACAAACTCTGCAAATTTTAGCTTCTGTTAAGTGCTTCAAAAATGGAATAACTTTAGAAAAAAGAACAAACAACGGACATACCACATTTGAATCTACAAGTAACAACCACAGTAATAGTAATAAATAACTCCACACCCTCCTACGGTCCAATCAAAGATTCTTTTCCAATTTATCTCTTTGGGTTAAATGAGCTTATAAAAAATGACCCAGTTAGACAAAATAAATTATATGAAGGTGTGGCGGTGAGGGTGTCAACTTTATTTGCGTTAAAAGCTAACTGTGACACTGGCGGAACCTACTTCTGGGTGAGAGTGGGTGAATCATATTCCTATTTAAAAGAATATCTTTGAAGTCTATTCCTAGTCATCTATTTTTCTTCTCTGGTGTTGCTTTTCTTTGCAGTCAACATAAACTAAGAAGGTTTGCTTCACTATGTCTTTACTCATGTTGTTCCTGCCCTGGAGCTTGCTGATCATGTACTGAAGCCCCTGATGAGCCAAATTAAGTTTCAGGTGTCAGATATTGTGTGCCAGCAAGAGCAAAGCTGGTTAATTCACAAAGGTGATACTGAGGAATTAGAGATATTGCTTTGACTGTACCTGACAATGTGATTTAGAACCTTTGGAATTGGTTGGTGGAAAGAGTTTGCAAAGGTTTGTAGAGGCAGACTAGGGAACCCCTAGAATACTTCAAACTGAACTTGCTGGATGGTTCTGGTTGGAGTTTAAAAGACGAAAATTCTGATAGGAATGTGGGTATTGAAGGCTAGGGTCATGAGGGTTCACCTGGAAACAAAGACACCATTGTCACTTGGACTATAGGCCATGTATAACACACTCTGAAAAAAATCAGAAACATTTGCTTGTTGTGTAGAAGACTGAGGTGTAGGGCAGTGTAGTAATTACTCTGGCATGGGAAATTTCAAGACCATCCAATATTCAGGCTGTGGCTGAACACTGATGCTTGCTTTTAGCTGTGTTGATAGTAAGAATTATGGGGAAAAAATCAGAACATAAAAATTTGGAAAACTTAAATATTTCCCCAGAAGGAATCATGTGTAAAGTTAGGGCTAAAGGAGATGTGGCTACTGAAGAGATTACCACCATCCGAAAGAAACCAAGTACTGTGTACAGGGAAAAGAAGTAACAAGCCCTGGGAGCAACTCAGGAATCATCAAGATCCCACCTATCACACTCAGACATGCAAAAGTGTAAACCTTTGATTTGAGCAGACAGGGCCATTTATAGAACCGGATTCCCAGAGATTCACTCCACTGCTATTTGTCATCAAGGCGCTAAGAGGCTGCTTCCTGCTTGACCCATTGGGACCTTGGCAATGCCCATGCTGGTGACAGTCTTTTTGGTGTTTGGTCTGCTGGTTTCGTAGACCTGCAGAATGCTTGAGTTGTGGGGTCAGGGAAGTTCACACCCAGATTTCAAAGAAAGGTGCTCCAAGCAAAGAATTCCTGAATGGCAATGTGTTAATCTGTGGGGATGAAAGTAAAGGTGTTGGTGTTTTAAACTACACATTGAAAAGTATTTTTCCATAGAAATAATATTATGAATAATAATAATGAAACTTAGTAAAGTGACCAATGGAGACTTTTTATTTTATGAAAATACATATTTATGTAAACTGTGAAGCCATGTAAACTGTCAGTAATTCCACATAAAGTTGCCGTAGTCAGCAGTGTCTGGGTTCTCCGAATGCATATTAACATATATTTTCTTATTGAAATATGATCATGCAGTAATTGACTTTTACATACATCCCCCTAAATTAATTTATGTCTTCTCTATTTTGTCTCCCTATTAAAAATGACATGAGCAGTATTAAAGCAGAGTTGCTTTAATAAAGAAAAACTACTGCCCACATGAAAATGAGACTATTCTTAGGTTAGATTACATTTTGGGGCTTAGATTACATTGGATGCTTTTATAAAAGCAAAAAGCTTTGTGTAAAAATGTTATGATTATAGCTAAAATGCCAAAAATAAGAATGAGAGCATCGTTATGTAGACTGTAAAAATATTTAAAGTTATTTTTAAAATTTTCCTCTGGCATTCCTATAATACTTTTTTTTTTTTTTTCCGGGACCGGGGATCGAACTCAGGGCCCTAGTGCTCAGCGGCAAGCACTTAGCCCACTGAGCTGTACCTCCAGCCCAATTCCTATAATACTTAATATATCTGTTTCAATGTTTAAATTTTTATTATTGATGACTAATCTTCATTTACCTATAGCTTTACACTACAGTTATTTATGACAAATTCTGCTACATGATATATATACCCAGAAACTTATAGCATTTCTTCCAAGAACAGTGGAGTTATGATCACTCTTTTATCTACACTGAAAGAAAATCATCTAGTACAAATGAAAAATTTTAATCCCACTAGTTGTAAAAGTAAATAAGAAAGATAAAATTAAATTACACTCTGAAATATTCCTATTGAAAGCATCAGAAATGTCACATGAAAATTTGTACTATGGCCAATATAGAGTAACCCTTACACCTGAAATCTTTACACATGAGATGACTGATGTCAGACAACGTACAACAATGATCTCTCAGTGATGGTAGACAAACGTTTTAAGTTGCACAATTGTTCCAGCTTAGTGCATGTAGTTTCCATACTGCAACAGAGGAAAAAGCTTAAGGAGAGTCCAGCATGTAGTCTGAGGTGAGGAGACAATGTTGAAAGTCTAGAGTGACCAAGGCAGGCTGAGTTTACATATAGCACTAAGAAGGAAACAACTGTCTAGAGAAAACTCTAGGTAAACACAGTCTCCTGCAAGTGCTAAGCAGAACATTAATCAGTACCTGCCTTTCAGCACACTAACTTGAGGCTGAGGAAAGAACAGAATAAAACTTTTGAGAATCCAGGACCCAGCACTCACAGAGAGCTAGAAATAGTGCCTCTTGCTACTAGCAAGGCCGAGAAACTTCATACTTAATGGTAGAGGATCCAACGTGCAGAAGAATCTTGAGCCAGTAATATGGGATTATTCACCCTACACAAAATATGGCTCTTATGGCCTATGTTTAGATATCCCCCGAAAGCTTCCTGCACTTGTGGTTTTGGCAATTGTACAGGTGGCTGGACCTAGAGTGTGTGGTGCCGGGACTGATTCATGGTGCAACGCGAGGCCCAAGGGCACTAGGGGTAAGAGTGTGAGTGGTACCTGCTGTCACAAGTAACCTGGGTAAATAAAATGGCAGAAAGACACTGAGAAGGTCCCTCCCTTGCTTGTTTGTCTACTTCTGCCTGCCCGAAACTGTTTCTCCACTGCGAGGCCTGTCTGCCCTGCCACCCTGCTCTGGAGCCAGCTGATGGTGTGCTGCAACCTCCACAAACGGTGACCAGATAAACCTTTTCCCATTTAACTTGGGGTGTTGGGTATTTTTGTCTCAGCAATGAGAAAAGTAACTAAGACAATGACTTTGTGCTTGCTTAAAATGTCTTCAAAGCACCACCGAAGAACAGACCTTTTCCAAGAAATATCTACAATTGAGGAAAAACGAGTCATGCTTAGAAGAATGCAAAACATATACAGCCCTTAAGAAGGAAGATTTGGGACCCTCGCTTTGTGTTAGAAGTCACCAAGCACTGCAAAGAAACAGTAAATTGCAGCCTATGAAGAGAGAAGGCAAATAAGGTTGAAGTTGCTTAAAGCAAATTAGTGAAACATGGTCTAAATTTGAAAATAAGTACAAATCCATATATCTAAGACATTCAGTCTCAAAGTGTAAGAGAAATACACAGTTATTTTATAATCTAATGGCTTAGAATGGATTCAGGAGAAAAGTCCTAAATATACTCAGAGAAAAAGAAAACTTATGCACAGAAAAAATAAAGATAACTGTAGATTTCTTATAGGATAATGTGAACAAAACCATGTTTTTAAAGTACTGAGAGCAAAAACCTGCCAGTTTAGAACTCCTATAGAGTGAAAGTATTTAACAAAATAATAACAACTAGTAGCATTTTCACATGTTTCAGCAGAAACTATTTATTGCAAGCAGATGAGCACTGCAGAAGATGTTAAAGGAAATCCTGTTCCTGAAGGAGAATTGATAACAGATGGAAACACAGATCTACACAAAGGAATGAATACCAAAAATAACTGAGGATGCACAAAGAAGTTTCTTATTACTAGACCATTTTAATAGATAACCGACTCTTAAAAGCAAAAATACAATGTACTGTAGAGTTTATAGGGTGTAAAAGTAAAATATGTAACAGAACAAGTCCTGTGAGGAAATCCCATAAGTACACTGTCATAAGGCTCACATTCCCTATGGGAAGTGGTTGCTGTTTGAAGCACTGACAAGTGCAAGATGTATCCCATAACCTTTCACCACTAAAATAGCAACAACAACAAAAGCTACAGCTAATGAGTCAGCCAAAGCGACAAAAATGAAATCACTCAGCTGAAGAAGTACAAATAGCAGATAAATACACAAAAAATACTCAGCATTGCTGGTCCTTTGAGAAATACATAATGGCACTGATTCCAATTTACTCCAGAAAGAATGACTATAACCAATAAAATAACCAATGATAAATACTGGTGGGACTGTGAGGAGAAAGGAACCCTTCTTCACTATTGGAGGGAGTGTAGACTGGTGCAACGAGTGTGGAAATCAATGTGGAGATTCCTCACAAAACTAAAATTAGAAATTCCATTTGACCCAGCTATACTCTTTCCAGGCATCCTCCAAAAGAGTTAAAGATATATTAGAGTCATATACCACACCCATGTTTATAGCAGCATAATTCATAATAGCTAAATCTTGGAAATGGACTATATGTCAATCAACAAATGAATGGATTCAGAAAATACAGCATTCATACACAATGGAGTACTACTCTGCTGTAAAGAAGGATGGACAATACATTTGTAGGAACACGGATACACCTCGAGACCATAATATTAAGTAAATCAGACACACAAGCTTAACTAGTGCATGGTTTCCCTTGTGTGAAACACATAATAAATAAGTAAATAAAGACAGGTAAGAGGAAGAAAAGAGGCCGGGCAGGGTGGCTCACACCTATAATCCCAGCACTCTGGAGGCTGAGGCAGGAGGATCCTCATGAGTTCGAGACCAGCCTGGGCTACAAAGTGAGGTCAAGGCCAACCTGGACTGCATAGCAAGACCCTGTGTCAAAAAGATGAAAAAAAAAAAAAAAAAGAAGAAGAAGAAAAGTTATTGTAGTCCAGCATGGGCAATGTATCTAATATTGTGCATTGATTTAGTATAATTATCCAATGTGTTTTATGTGTTCTTTGTCCTATTTGGTTGTTTGTTAATCTATAGACACAATAATTAACTTTCTAAGGACTTACAAGATAAGTAAATGAATCGGATGCTGACAAAATAAAAGCAGGGTGGAGGGAAGGGGAAAAAAAATTGAGATGTGTTATGAGCATGTACCAAGTCTCTACCGCGAATGCAATCATTGTGTACTGCAAATATGTATTAATATAAAATTTAAAAAAATAAAATAATAAGAAACATTGAACCAATGCAAATTAAATAGAAAAGAATAACTAGAATGCAGTAAATAAAAAACTCAAAAGTAAGACGACATATAAACACATTATACCAGTCATTTCATCGTATGTAACTGGTGCTGAAGGCAGAAGCACAGGCTTTTAATCCCAGCTACTTGGGAAGCTGAGGCAGGAGTACTGCAAATACAAGGCCAGCAGAGGCAACTCAGTGAGACCCTGGCTCAAAATTAAACAATGAAAAGAGATAGGAATATCATTCAGTGCAAAGATTCTGGTCTCAGTCTCCAGTACTACAAAAAATAAATAGTCAAAACATCTCAAATACGTGTGCCAACTGCTGGGCTCAAATTCTCTAGTAGACCATCTCATTTAATCGTCAAAATAATCAATACAGAGACAGCTGTGATCATTACCTGCTGAACATGTTTAACAGAATTGTTTTATTTTCCTTTCCTGTTGTGAAACATGACCAGCAGATCCAGATCCTAAGAAGAAGAATAACTACTACCTCCTACAGGGAAATTATTTACCTATTAACGTTTCCATGATACTGTTTTAATTTTCATCACATGTAAAAAATGTCTTCATTCAAATAAATGCGCACTTTATGAAAAACTACTAAGTGTAATTGCTTTTATATTTGGGATAATTTCAAAATTATGTTACTAAATTATGTTACATAGTTACTAACTTAGTAACTGTGTTGTGCACATAGTCCAGTATCGTCTTAAGTTTCCCAACAACCTCGGCTTTGATCATCACTATCATCACAGACAATGAACTCAGAAAGATCCTCAACCTAATCATATAGTAATTTGTGTTCGTTATCCTCACCGCATCCTGCTCACGCATAAATGCACTTACGCTCTCTGGCAGAACAATTGCAGATAAAGTGGTAAATGAAGTTGAGTGAAAGAGCATGCGGGCTAGGCAGGCAGTGGCCAGCACATGCCTGAATGCAGATGTCAGTATGAAGTTGAAAACATTAGGCAAGATTTAGACAAAAGTTGTGATGCTAGACCTGATCCCATGGTGCAGAGCAGCACCGTTTAGAGCGGGAAACGGACGTGAGAGTGAGATTTGCTGTGTGCTCTGCGCTTGTCCAAATGTCTATTTATTGCTTCCTCGGCTTCCTTCAATCTTGGTGAAGCAGTGTGCTTCCGTTTAATGTGCGCTTCTGAAGTTTCTTATTTATATAAATATGCTTTTCAGACATTAATCAATGAGGGTTCTACTCTCAGCATTTCTTTCTAGCTCCCCGCCCATTTCACAGTGAGCTAGCCATTGGCTGTCCCCTGCTCACAGAAAGGGGGTCCCATGAGGTCACAGAAACAAGAGGTCACTGTTGGCTTTCATACTGCAAAAGATTGAAAGGCAAAAGTGAGAAACCCTTGTAGCCCAAACCCTATCTAGGGACTGCAAAGATGCAGAAAAGAGAGAGCTGTAGAGGACCTAAAGAGTAGTTGGACTGGGATTTGGGACACACAGAGGATGCTTGTGGAGCAGTACTCCCCAGCCAGAAACCACTGACCTCGAGTCCCCATCCACTGTCAGCACCCAGGAGACCAGCAGGAGCAGAGGAAGCGCTCATCAACTACCCCTGCACTGTCTGGGTGAGGACTCGCACAGCAGGACCTGGGAAATGCATTGCATTGGCAGTTCTTGTGGTTTCCGGTGAAAACTTCACTTCAATGCCCATCAGTGTGGTCTGAACTGAACGGTGCTGACCCCTTGCAGGTTCCTGCAGAACTATCTGCCACCTTTAACTGCCGCGGTGTACTTCTACATCTTCTCCACTCTCTGTGGTGAAGGATTGATTTCCGGACTTGTCGAGGAAGGCGGACAGTGGAGAAAAGGACAGTTTCCACCTTTTATCTGTCTCTGTCTTCATTGGTTGGAGATTTGAGCCAATTTAGAGGTGAATCACATTACTAGGTTCCAAACAGCCTCCTGGGGAACTGTTGATAACTGTTGCAATGCTTATAACAGAGAACAATGTGAGGATTTGGAAGAGCCATTAATTTGTTCAAGGTCACACTTTAAATAAGATGGCTTATTAGAAGTTCAAGTTCAGATCTGTCTACATGCCCTATTTGGCTTGCTATATTAACTGGCTTTGATCTCAGTGGCAGAATAAAATATCAAAAACTAATCTCTTTTCTTGAAGTGTTGGGAATCGAATGCAGTCTCTTCTCATTTAAGTTGTGTCCCCAAACTTTTTAAATTTTCACTTGGACGCAGGGTTTCACTAACTCAGTGAAATGCCAGAGCTGGGCTTCAGTTTTCCATTCTCCTGCCTCAGACTCCTACAGTGCTAAGATTACAAGTGTGTGTCACCATACTTGGTTTAAAAACTAATTTTGACCGGAAGAAATGTGCTCTCTTGCCAGGTTTTGGGTATCCCCCAAATTTCTGAATTATAAAATAAACAGAACCAACCTCTGAGCAATGTATGGAAAGGATAAGCAAAATTAATCACATAAAATATTTAGGAAGATATCAAGGGTCATTAGAGAACTTATGTATTTTATACCATAGTGTGAGTATTGGGCCATATATTTGAAATTCCAATTAATAGGACAGTTTTAGTAAATAAAATAATTTCTGAAATCAATTTAAACTTGATTAGGTAAAGGATTATAAATATTTTTCCTATGAGACTAATTAATGAATATTTTAACCTTATAGGTATATAATTTCTGTCACAAATATTCAATTTTCTATTATAGTATGAAAGTAATCATACACAATATGTAAAAAATTGAATGTGGCTTTTTTTCAGTAAACTTTACTTATAAAACCAGGTGGTAGGTAAGCGTTGACTTTTAGTCTCCAATTTAATAAGCCCCCAAACACTGTCATAAATGTTGAACCAGTACTCAGTAATATATGCTGCCTACAAGCTTTATTTTCATAGAATTGTATGAATGTGAATGTGCCAGACTCTGAAAGAATGGCTAGACCCAAGTGCAAGTATTTGTGAATAAAGAGAAATACTACAGGATGCAAAATTCATTTATGTTAGCGCTATCTTTAAATTAAACTAGGCACTATAATATGGTATTGGATGCTTCTAAGTCAGTTTCACTTAGGAATGAATGTCCTAAATAAGCAGTAAAGCAACTCCAGCCATGTACTTAGGACAGAACCAGGCCAACCAAATACAGTCTTATTGCAGGTGCGCAGAGAGTAAAGTAGAGAAAAATATGAATTCACAAAATGTAAAAAAGTGAATGATTAAAAACTCTTAGCAAAGTAAGACTATAAAGTAAATATTTAACCCTATAAAACTATAGACCAAGACTCCAAAATGTTACAATTAGCAAGCAAACTCTAAGGGCATTTTCCAGGGAAAAAGAGATCAGCAAAACACTGCTCAGCACTGTTAGCACATTTTCCCAGGAAGGCTTTCAAACCCAACGAGAGAAGATGAATGAGATAAAGATTAGATAGAAAGAACCCAGATTACCATTATACTGCAAATATGTGGCTACCTGCAAGGACCCAAGGGAATATATCAATACATCTCCGAAATATTGAGTTCAAGAAGCTTGTATGATGACATGCAATCTATAGAAAGGATTAGCATTTTTATTAAAAAAAAAAGTCATTTAAAATGTATTACTTTTAAAAGCACCCTACACCAATAACCACCAAAGTTAGGAGAATTCACAAAAGCATATAGAGAGTACAAGAAACACTTCAGACAGCGTTGTCAAACTTCACTGTAGGATAAAAATTGCATAAATGACTCTAGCATCTCCATTGTTAAGACAGAAGAATGCAACATTTTGAAACCATTGTCTTCCTCTTACACATGCAGACTAAATTCATCTGAATATTTTTGTAATGGTGTTTGATATTCGTATAAAACAATCATAGTAAATTTTAAATTTGTAACTATTTTTATAAAAATTTCAGAGCAGTACAATTGGTTTTAATAAGCTTTTGTACTATGCAATCAGTACAAAACTGTTTCTCCTGATATAGATCAGATGCTTTAAAAGCATGTGTGGCACATTTCAACATGAGCAGTTATCTCTTTTCCAGTTATAAAATAGCACATGCTTATTGTAAAATGCAAAAATTGCAAAATTTTAGAAATACAAAAACGTACAAGCAAGAGGAAAAAGAGCACCATTCTCATAAGTTTACCAGAATTAATATTATACATACATATATGTTAGTTATTTTTCTAGATACATTTATTTTGTCAACTTGATATTATATTTTTTAGATATAATATCTTCAGATACTCTAACTGTGCCACAGTACTTTGGAGATGATAAAACAGTGGTCTGTATATTTCCACCATCGAGAAGCAATCTGCTGAGCATGCTGAGCCTTCCATTTATAAAATGAATATTTAGGGCAAAATCTACAGTGAAACACACCCTAGGCAGACCTTTACTCCACACTTTAAGTATACAAGCTTCTTCATTTAGTTCACATTAGTTTGTTTCCTATTAACAATGCCCTGCTCACTAATGCCTTCATTGGAAGAGTTTAAAATTAATATGTATTACTAAATCTATTGGAAGAGAAAGTAGGTAAAAAAATCTTGAAGACATAGGGGTAGGCAGAGAGTTCGTGAATAAAAACCAAACTGCATGGAAAATACTTCAAAGAATCCACAACTGGGATCTCATCTTATTGGTTTTTTTTTTTTTTTTTTTTTTTTCGGTACTGGGGATTGAACTCAGGACCGTGTGCTTGCTAGGCAAGTGCTTATTTCACTGAGCTATATCCCCAGCCTGATCTCATCTTATTGAAATGTTTTTGCACATCTAAAGAAATTACCAGCAGAGCAAAAATGAAACCCACAAATTGAGAAAAATTTTAGCCAACTCTCCCTCAGACAAAGGATTTCTATCTACAACATACAAAGAATTTAAAAAATCAATCCCCCCAAGTTCAAAGACCCAATCCAAAAATGGGCATGTGAGATGAATATACACTTATCAGATGATGAAATAGAGATGGTAAATAAACACATAAAAATGTTCAATATCATTAGGCATTTGAGAAATGCAAATAAAACAACATTGAGATTACATCTCACTCCAGAAGGAATAGCTATTATCAAGAAATCAACCAGCAACAAATGCTGGTGAGACTGTGGGGAAAAAGGAACTCTTCTCCACTGCTGGTGGGAGTGTAGATTGGTTCAACCACTGTGGAGATTAGTCTGGAGTTTCTTCAGTAAACTAAGATTAGAGGTCCCATTCAACCCAGCTATTTCCCTTTTGGGTACTAAAAAATCATACCACAATGAAACATGTGAACACATATTTATAGCAGTGCAATTTGGAATAAGTAAATCATGGAAGGAACCCAAATGCCCAACAACTGAGGAATGGATAAAAAAGATGTGGTATTTTTATATAATGGAATATTCCTCAACTACAAAGGAAGATAAACTCAAGGTTTTATAGGTAAATGGATCCAACTAGAGAAACATATTCGTAGTGAAATAAATCACATGTAAATACTGTATTGTCTTACTAGTGTAAAAACCTGAAAAAGTAAGTAAAATCTAAAAGGTACAATAGATATTGTGAAAGGGAAGGAAAACACTCAAGAGCACAGAACAACTGGGATGAGGGAAAAGAGAAAAGAAAGAAAGAAGGGAAAATATGCATATATGTATACACAACATAGCTAAGATAATTGTACTACTAATTTCTATTGCTATATGGAAAGGAATAGTTAATACTAATTGTTTGATTAATCTTACATGCCTATATTTGTTTAACTGAGTAACCAGTTTGATGATAACAATGTTAATACAACAACCATTGTTAATTTCCTATCACCTTGTCTGAAACACTGTATTGCTTCTATTGCTTTGGTGTTGTTTTGTTTATGTCTGTTTGTTAATATTTATTTGTTCATCTTTAAAATAAAAAAGAATGAAAAACCACAAAAAAGAAATTAATGTGTATTACATGATAATATAACTTTTTAAATATTTTAAAGTTTCTTAAAATTTAAAAATCATTTCTTGTCACTCATTTAAGCACAAAAGTCTACACCCCACTTCTTTTACTAGAAATGAGTAACTAAGGCTTTACTTAAGAATATATCCATGAGAAAAGTTTTGTAGTAAACAACAGCTCAGGATTATTAAATCCCCCGAGCTAGAATTTAGAAAACAACACTGTTGTCTTATTTTATGCTAAACAATGATTTTTCCATGTTATGAAAATACCCAGGGTATCTATAATCTTGCAGTCATGGTTCTCAGTGCTATTTAAATTGATCAGTTGATTATGATGATGAACCTCCAGAAATAATTTATGTATTTGACAGATTTTGATAGAGACTATCAGTATTCATCAAATATCTGTGCACTTCTTACGTTATCACAGGCCAAATCTTATTGGTAGGTTTAGACAAATAATTCTTACAATAGAACATTAGAAGAAAAGCTAGAGGGATGTTGTGTTTATATTGAAGCAGCCCAAAGTGAATTTATTTCTGACTCTCCCTCTTTCTCTCCTGTCCCTCCCTAACAAGAAATAAAGAAGCATATGTCACAGAGGAAGAGGAAGCAGCCTAATTCCCTCATTCTCGCAGGACGATTGCACTCTAGACCCTTTTGTTCTTTTTTTTTTTTTTTTTTTTTTAATTTTTTTTTGCGGTACTGGGGATCGAACTCAGGACCCTGCGCTTGCTAGGCAAGCGCTTACTCCACTGAGCTATATCCCCAGCCCTAGACCCTTTTGTTCTGCATGAAGTAAAAAATAAATGTGACAAAGAGCAGCACATAAAATTTATAGCCATCAAAAACATGAAAAACACATCTTTTCCAAAGAGCTCTGAATGCCAGCTCTTGGGAGACCCTGGCTTCTCACTGTTCCTCTTCGGGCACTCTTATGCTTTCCTAGAACACCCTCCAGAGATATCTTTATATCTGTTAGTTGCTACTCCATCATGGTTCAACAGCTGATATACTAAACCTTCCCTCACCAATTCCTGTGTGTTTCTGTCTGTCTGCGGATTAGTCCTAGACCAACACAGTAAACAAGCCTACCTAGTGAACAAATCACAGTAGGGTGATCTCCAAATCAGAAGTCTAAGTCTTAGAAAAAACTTAGAATATGTCCTTTATGGTATATTAAAGCTACTGTAACTTATACTTAATCACGAATAGTTCTCTTAAATTTTAAACTGGAAAGAATTATGTATTATAAGAAAACATAGTTGGGAGTCAGAATTATAGATTAAATTTGTAACAAGGTGGACAGGTGTCAAATTTTTAGCTCTCTGAAGAATGTCTTAACATTAGAAATTACAGCTCAATGGCTCAGCGCCTGCAGGGGAAGTGCAAGGTTGTGAGTTTTTCATTCTTTTTACCAAAAAAAAAAACCTGATAAAATATAACTAGACTAATTTTTGAAGTGCGTGATCGTTAATTTTGAAAAGGTGTACCATGCAGATCATGATGAATTCTTTGAGGCTAGTTTGAGACACAATATTTAGAGAAAAGGGTCAGTTTGCAAAATGCCCTAAGAAAAGGTTATTGGAATAACTACTCAACAGCACAGTTACTCTCTAAAAAGTAGTCACATATGGATTGAATGTTTCAGGTGAAATTATCTTAAATTTGATTTTTAGTCTAAATTTGGTACCTTAGAGTACAAAGAGCCAGTTTTAACACTATATAGCTTTGTCTCTATTATAGATATGTAGAATGACTCCAAATACTGTACATTGTTCTGTAAAAAGTAATTTTCTCTTGTTGACTGAAAAGCGTTGTTTATAATCAGCTGTGATATTTACAATAATAGATCTTATTGTTTATTTCATAAAGGTATAACTTTCTCATGCTCTCCTGAAATATTAATTGAAAAGCACTTATTTCTTTGCACAGCTATGGTTTGTGATCAATGTTAGCAAAATGTGTACATTTTAATCAACTGTATATTCTCTAGGAATCTTACTTCAGAACCTAAGTATTGTGGTTAATGTCACAGCCACAGTCTCTGTCTTTGTGAGCTGACGTTGGTATTGAAATATATAGGAGGACAGTAGCACTTAGAACAGAGTGTCTAGCAGCCATTACAACTGAAGTGTGAGCTTACCTGGGAGTTCAAGGACTGAACATCTGAGTCATGAGGTAAGAATGGTGTTAAGAGAACTGTAAACAAAAGGACAGGTACTGACACCTGAACAGTAGGTAGCAGCCAGGCAAAACTCGGGTGTTGGTAGGGACAGTAGAGAAAATGAACAGTGTTCCAGGCAGACTAAGTAGCATGGGAGGAGTGCAATAAGATATTGTCCAGGAAGTAATACATTGGATAAAAGATAGGAAGAATTAAAACTTCAAGTTGTAGTCTCCAGTATTTTAAAAATATCGTTTAAAATTTTGTAGAGATCTCATTTTTTCAATCAATATTGAAAGCTGTGACATATTCAGAAAAAGTGCCTTCTTGTAGCAATAAAATGTTGTATTATGATATTAGGAGAAGAAACCATCAAAGTACATGTTGCAGTTTGAAGAGACACATATGGCTCTAATATGATTTTTGTATATGTGATATGTTACAGTATTTGATCACTAGTTTTAATCACAATTATAATTATAATCAAAAGCAATTACAAGTTGTCATAATTATAATGCAGAATTATGACTGTATACACATTATGTATATGATTATACTTTACTTTTAGCATAAAGTTAAGCAATTTTCTATTATTATTATTTTTGGTGAAATTAAATCTGATGAAGTTAACTATAAACCCACTGTCACAGGTCATTGTCTGCACTTAGTCAAAGAAGTGATAGTATATATGTTCTAAGTAACTTTTCCGTGTTCATGAGACTGTGAGACTGTAGTAAGTGGCACAGCCACACTAATGTCAGAGGCATCAATTTTTACTGCACATTACACTGCATGGAACTAAAAGAATTATTTATCACTTGGCATCATTTTATCGTATACAGTGAATAGAAAAAAACAGAACGGAAGCATTTGGTATCTGAAAACACCAATTCCAGGTTTCTGGCCTGAGGTTCAGTTTTGCAAGAAAACATCACAGAAAACTTGTGATATGAAGAGGTGAGATTCACAGTTAAGTACAATTATCTTCCTGCAGATTGAACATGGAGCAGCTACTGCTCTATCTATGATTAACTGGCCTTTCCCTATGGTGTTTTCAGTTCTTACCAAGATTATGTTTTAGACCATGAAAGGAAGAGAAAGAGCCTGTTCCAGAAGACATCTGCCAAATACATCAAATTAATGAAAATAGTGCCAGTAAACATGGCAGTGTTCTTTATTTAGCATTACTGTTCAAATTAGTTATTAGAAAACACAGATAACGTCTCTAAATGAATACTCTCTATGTTGGATAATTTCATGTGTCGATTTGATTAGTCCATGAAATGACCATATATTTGGCAAAACATTATCCTCAGTGCTTCTGTGATGGTGTTTATGAATGTGAGAACATTTTTCATAGTACAATGTGTACAGCAGCTTGCCTTCATAACAGAGCTGGGCCTTGTCCAATCAGCTGAAAGCCTGAACAAAAGAAAAAAGGCTGACCTTTCCATGCATAAGAAGGATTCTGCCTGAAAAGTCTTCAGACTGAGCTGTGTATGCATGTATATCGTGTATCAAATGTATATAATATATTATATATATAATTATATGGATCTTTTGGAGAACCCGTATATCCTGTATCAAATGTATATAATATATTATATATATAATTATATTGATCTTTTCATTTGGAGAATCCGTATATCCTGTATCAAATGTATATAATATATTATATATATATAATTATATTGATCTTTTCATTTGGAGAACCCGTATATCCTGTATCAAATGTATATAATATATTATATATATATAATTATATTGATGTTTTCATTTGGAGAACCCTAGTATGGTATCCAAGACAGTTATAGTTTAATGGAATACACTGCCCCAATGAAAACTTCAGAAATAAACAGCATAAAATAGTGAAGCAATGAGAGAATAAATGAATAAATGAAGGAGTTTGTAATAAATCTTAAACTGGGTATACCTGAGAAGCATTGGCTGACACACGAGGAAGTGTTGTGTTCAGCAAGCAGATGCAAAGAGATGCACCTTTAACCTGTTCTCTGTGTGTGTGCTTTTCCCGGAGTTTGATCACGGGACCAACTTTGTTTTAGTAAAAACTCACTTTCTTATTAAACTGATTGAAATTACAATGAAATAGGATTAAATTTGCATCTCTTTGTTCTTGTTCCAGAAGACATCTAGCAAACATATCAAATTAATGAAACTGGGCCCTCACACAATCTTAAATATAAAGTTTAGAGTCACAAGCATTATTCAAGATCAATTTTCAGCATTAAGTATGGTTTACACCAAGAAATATACCAGACATTTATTCAATAGCCATAAAAACCTCTTCCACAGTGAATCTCTCTATATGAATCTCTGAGCAACACTAATCCTCTATCAAAGACAGATTTTCTTCCTCATTTAAGAAATACCAATGTGGCTGGTATCAAAAATAAGCTATTCACACGAGGCTCAGAGATGCAGCTAAATCAGAACAATGAAAGTCACTTCCTTTCACTCCATTTGGTTTTATTCTCAGGCAATGAGTAGTATTATCATTTAGGAATTTTCTGTTTACTAGTAAGAGATTGAAGTACTTTAATATACATACAGGAAAATGAACATTAGTTAACCACTAGTGTCTTTACTATGAGGTATTAGACTCTGTAATTAGGAAAGTGTAGAAGTCACAAGACTTCTTTTTGCAAAGATTTCAGTTTTACCACACATCAGTAAACTGAGTAGAACTTTTCCCCACTCAGAAACTTTACCCAAATGTACATAGTATACTGCATTTCTGATGAGTCTGAATAGATACAGCACTGTCTCTGCTCAACCTTCTTAATAACACACTTGGGAAACATAATGAAATGCAGGTTTTGTATTCTAAATTTTCAATCATCCCAGTTTTTCATCTTCATATTTATCAGAAACCAAGTCATTCTTTTACTTATAACCAAGGCCCATAATTTTTCTTTATCATTCACAGATATCATTTTTATTTTCTAGACATTAACATTAAAGGCTCAGTAACTTTAGCAAAATTATATGTATTTATTTAAGTGCATTGATGGCAAAGATGGCCTTAAACCTTTCTTATCCTGTGTCTATAACTCCTACAAGTGATTTTTCAGGTAAAGTTCAATTTTTAACCCTTCAGACTGGATTAGAATTTTGACTTGCTTTGGCCTGTGGCATGTAATTATGCCAGTTCTCAACCAAGGACTCACTAGGTCTTGTACAATTGCAATGATTTTTTCCTTGCCATTTCAACAGACCTCTGTGTGAGATCAGGATGAGCCATTCCAGCAGAAGCCATCACAGACCAGCCAGTCCCTAGCAAACTTGAAAGCTGACTTCTGTCACAAGAATTGTCCAACTTAACTCAGAAGAACCACATGGTTGACCACACTTCAATGTCCTGAGACACAACTATAACTGAACAATGTTCTTATAGGATGCAATTCTTTGGGATAGTTGGTATGCAGCAAAAACTAATAGATGTATTTATTCTACACTTCCATCATCTTTATGATTAACAGAGTGTATTTACAATATTAGAATAGTTTATCCATTCACACATTCTGATTTAGATGACTAAGACAGATTTAGAAATCAAAAATATATTTCATTTTGAAACAAATACAGGCAATTTTATGCAGAAATGTCTAGTTGGTTACATAAATATCTATATTATTGTTTGTTTTCTTCTACACACATATATAACTGGCCGAAGAGAGTACTGTGGCTTTAAACAGTGATACTACCATGTATTCGAGTCTGTTTTAGTCACCTTCCCATCACTGGAACTAAATATCTGACACCAGCAAGGCAAAGAAGTTTAGTCCTCAGTCAGGTGGCTCCAAGGCAGAGATGACACAGTAGGTGGAAGGCGTGGAAGGCACAGTGGAGGAAACTTGCTCAATTCATAGCAGTGAGGAAGCGCAGAGAGAGAGAGAGGAGAGAGGCTGAGCATAAAATCCATCCTTCCAGACCACACCTGTAGTGGCCCACCTCCAGGAAACCCCGCCAACTAACAGCACATTCAACCACGTACCAGCTCATCAGTGTATTAATCAATTGATGCTACAATGATCTAACTGCCTTCAAAAAAGCTGAATTTTTGAATATATAAGACTTTCTGGGAACATTTTAGATCTGCAGTGGACCCTTGACTTATAAACTCAATTCATTTGCAGGACTGGGGCTGGTTGTAACTCAACTTGGTTGTAACAAGACTATTTTTCCCATAAGAAATAATGGAAGTCACCATAATACATTCCAAACCTCCCAAAGCACCTGTAACGAGCCTTTTCATCAAAAAGGATTGTATAACATGCGGAATTTACCAGAAACAGCAGTAAGTTTCCTAATGTATGCACCAAAAAGTTATAAAATGTGCCTAGTTTACCAGTAGCAACAGTTTCATATTGTAGTCACCATTCAAGTTAGCATCTGTGGCATGCAGGAAGGCAAGGTGAAACGGAAGGCGGCAATTGATTACAAGGAGAGTCCCCTTCATAGGAACATCAGGACTCTGGCTCTGTGGTGTCCTTTGTCTCCTCGGGAGAGGCTATAGCCCAGTAAGTCCTGCTTTTGCTTCATGAGGTCTCAACCTTTTCAGAACTAAAAACTGGTCTAAGGTTGTCTGTTTCTTTTCTTTAACACTGTTCTGTAGCATGACATGACATGGCCATTAAGCAAATGAATGCAACAACTGGTTTTTGCTATCCAGGTGGTTCTTCTCTACTAATGTCTATAGCTCTGCCCATTTTCTCATTCTTTTATTTCAGAAAAACTTGGCTTCCCTGATAATTGAAACTCTTCCTCCTCTTCAGAAAGCTCCTCAGCTGCCATTCCTTGTTGCTCAGTCAGAAGTTGCTGAAGTTCCTCTGTAGACAATTCTTTTGAATGTTCCTCTACCAGTTCTTCAATATTATCATTGTATATCTGCAAGTCTATGGACTCTGCTTTAGTGACGATGTCATCAACCACAGAGGCAACTGAAAGCTCAAGATCCTCTACATAGCTTTCAAAGTCTCTTTGCTGTACAATTTTAGGCCACTCTTTCTTCTAGGAAGATCTCAGTGTCTATACAGAGACAATGGCCCAGGACTTGTCAATTAAACCCACAGAAACTCTGTATCTGAGATCATTTGGAAACACTTTGAGAACAGTTCCTTGGTGTACAGCTTCTTAAAGTTAGCTACGACCTGCTGGTCTGTAGGCTGCAGTAGAATTGTACTTGGTGGAAAGAATTTGACTGAGAGCCATGGGGATTCTTCACCCAATTCTTTCAAATATCATAGGTGAGAAGGAGCATTGTCTATGGTGAGGAGAGTCTTGAGTGGTAAACTTTTGTCCTCTAGATATTTCTCTACAGCAGGAAAGAAAGCCTTCCTGATCTAATCAAGAAAAAGTATTCTTATTACTGAGGCTTTTGTGTTAGATCTCCATATGACCCCAAACCTATTCTTCATGACTATGTTTTCTGAACACTTTAGGGATCTGAGAGTGATAAAACAGGAGAGCCTTTATCTTGAGGTCACCTCTCACTTTGGCACATAGTACAACTTCCATAGGCTTGTGGCCTGGTATTTTCTGCTCTTCCTGAGTAACGAATGTTCTCCTGGGCATTTTCTTCCATAAAAGGCCAGTTTCATCACAGCTGAAAAGTTGATATGAACAAAAGCTGATTCTCCATATCATCATTTTAAAATGGTGTGTGTAATTTTCAGTAGCCCTTTTATTAGCACTGTCTGCTTCACTATGTTTAATTACACCATCAACCCCAGTTCTTGCTTTAAAATTGTAAAGCCTTCCTTTACTGGCACAAGATGTTTCAGCACTATCACTCGTTGATGGATTGTCCTTTTGAGATCTGCATTTATAGCCCTAGCTTTTTCACACATTATAGGCTCAGGCTGTAATCTACCACCTGCCCTTTCCATACTAACAGTAGCCTTTCTACCTCATCTGAAACCGTTGATCATGACTCACTAATTTAAGCAACACCTTTAGAAACACTAGCTTCCTTATACACATCTTTGTTCCATGAAATTGTCAAGGTGGGGGATTATGACATACTCTACATATTAGCAAGGTCAGTCTCACAAACACCACTCTCATATTTCTCCACAATGTTCTTCTTATTTTCAGTTGTGATTGCTTTCTCTACCTCCTCTTCCTTTCTTAACTTCTTTTCTAGGTTTTTTAGGACCAAATTGATAGCAGCAATTGTAGTGATTAGACAAAGCACTGCCCAAAGTCACCTCCACAAATACGCACATCTGGGCTTAGACTGATGCTTACATACTCTTAGAAACATTTTTTGGGTGTTGTATTTGCTTAAAACCTCACAAGAGACCAGTATTTGGGTCATAACTCAAGACTTGGGTATTAAGTTTATTTATTTATTTTTTTTTTTTGTGGTACTGGGGATCGAACTCAGGACCTTGCACTTGCCAGGCAAGCGCTTATTCAACTGAGCTATATCCCCAGCCCCCTTGGGTATTAAGTTTAACATAGCATTCTGGCTATAACCCAAGTTGTTCATATCTGAGACCAGTCGAGGGTACTGTTAATCATAACAAAGGCCCTGCTGGAAACTATGTTCTGTAATTTCTTAGCCTTGTCTCAATTTAACCCATAAGGTATAATTAATATCATCCATCTTTTTTGCCAAATGTACAAGAAATTTTGAAGAAAATAATTTCCCCAAAGTCTATCCAAGAAGTAAAAATGAAATTAAATGAAAAGTTTCTTTGTTAGTCTAGAGTCACAGTCTTTAGTCAGAAAACAGGCAGTCAATGATGGTTCCAAAAATATAAGAAAGTGGTGCTTTTTGTATATTTAAGAAAGTTTCTTATCCATCTAAATTCAACTGGAGACAGTAAAGTAAAAAGACACATGTTAATTTATTTAATTTCACCCTAAAGAAATTTACTAGTTCTCAAAAAACCCTCCATGATACCAGTAAATTCAAACAAAGATAAAATCTAGATTATAGATTAATGAATATTATTCACTATTCATTTATCTATGCTTTCAAAGGTAATGGGTTTCTTCATTGGAAAGTACATGATATTATATGCAAGTAAAAAGAAATAGCACAAAAGTTAGTGCAAGTTTCTTTTATAATTTTTGAAAATACTACTTAGATTGTTGTAAAATTCTATTTTACAGTTCCAAACTGTTTTGAAAATCAAAAAAAATGAGAACTTGAGTGTCAATTCATATGCAAGAGTATCTGGACTGAAATAAAATGACATTATTTATAGTCTTTAACCACTACATTTTATTGAAGAAGTACCTTTGGTTAGATGGTTCTGTTCCAAACCCTGTGGGAGGGATTATTTAAGGCAAAATATACTTACAGAGTGTCTTTTCTAAAATTCAAAGAAATATTAACTCTATTTTTTTATTTTAAAGGTGAAAGAACAAAAACATATTAAGAGACAAACACAAAATAGCATGAGAACAGGACAATCAAAACTGAATTACAGACAAGGTGACAGGGAATTAACAATGGTTGCTGTGTTACATACTGATAACTTCGAAGTGTAAACTCAGGAAAACAAATATAGACATGCAAAATTGTTCAAACAACTAATCATTAACTGTTCCTTACAATAAAGAAACCTAAATCAGTAGTACAACTATGTTAGCTATCCTGCGTATAAATATGTACATATGTAATTATCCCTTTCTTCCTTTTCTCTTTCCCCTCAGCTATTTACTTTTGAGCAGTTTCCTTTCATTTCACAGTGTTTATTATACATCCTAATTTGAATTCATACTTTCAGGTTCTTATACTTGTGATACAATACATTGCTTACATATGCACATCTGATTTATTTCACTTATTAGTATGGTCTCTAGATGTGACCACTTGCCTATAAAAGCCTCAAGTTTGTCTTTCCTTATAGGTGAGTAATATTTCATTATGTAAAAATGCCACAAGTTTTTTATCCAGTCCTCTGTGGATGTACATTTGGGTTGCTTCCATGATTTAGCTATGACAAATTGTGCTGCTATACACATGGGTGCACATATATCACTGTGATAGGATGTTTTCAGGTCTTCTGGGAAAATACTCAGAAGAGGAATAGCTGGGTTGAATGGGACCTCTAGACCTAGTTTGCTGAGGAATCTCCAAACTGATTTCCACAATGGTTTCACCAGTCTGCATTCCCACCAGCAGTGGAGAAGAGTTCCTATTTCAAAGATAACAAAGATAAGTCAGGAGGAATCACAATCTCTGCCCTGAAATTATACTAAAAAGCTACTGTAATAAAAATCAACCTGGTACTGGCTAAAAAACAGACCTGAGGATCAATGGAACAAACTGAAATATGAAACCACAACCACAAACACACTCAGTCACCTAGTCTTTGACAAACAAACTCACTGGAAGAAAGATAGCCTCTTTAATAAATGGTGCTGGAAAAATTGGCTTGCCACTTGCTGAAGAATGAAGTCTATCGCAATGAACCAAACTCAAGTCAAAATGGATCACAGATCTCAATATTGAAACAGAAACATTAAATCTATTGGAAGAGAAAGTAGGTAAAAATCTTAAAGACATAGGAGTAGGCAGAGAGTTCATGAGATCAAACCACAGAGGAAACACTTCAAAGAATCAACAACTGGGACGTACTGAAAAGTTTTTTCAAATCTAAAAGAAATCACCAGCAAAGTAAAAAGAAAACCCACAAATTGGGAAAAAATCCTAGCTGGCTGTCTTTCAGACAAAGGTCTTCTATCTAGAACATATAAATAATTAAAAAACATCCACCTCCCCAAATTCAAAGACCCAATCCTAAAATGGGCATCTGAGATGAATACACACTTCTTAGATAAAGAAATACAAATGACAAACAAATACATGAGAAAAAGTTCAACATCATTAGTCATTTGAGAAATGCAAATTAAAACAATGTTGAGATTTCATCTTACCCCAGTAAGAATGGCTATCATCAAGAAATCAACCAATAACAAATGCTGGCAAGGCTGTGGAGAAATAAGAAATGTTAACTCTAAAATAATACGAATAAAAGAACATTTGGTAAGTGTTTGTGAATCCATACTATGATTTGAGTCTGAAATTCAGCCAGCACACATTTTGTTCCTTGTGCTTTCAGTACTCTAAATCAGTTCTTTCCATTTCATTTGAATGATGAATCAAATACCTTCTGGGAAGAATATTGTAGCAAGGGGAGAAAGTGAAAGAAGAACCTGAAGCTTTTTTCCTTAATTCCATCCAAGTTCCTTTAAGAAACCCAAATATGTCACAAGAGAAAAGTGATGCATGACTTCGTAATATAATAAAATCTTGGTAATACAAAAAGGTAAAGTTGAATTTTGGTTATTAGAAACCTAGAAACCACCATTTTGGCTTAGCAAGTAAAAATGAATAGTCAACAACTCTTCTTAGAACTATGAGAGAGATCATAAGGCAAAGTAGTGCCAGGATTGCAGAGGCAACAGGCAGTTACACAGAGTCACAGCTTACTGGAACAGAAAACTATGTGCAACCACCTCTGCAGGAACCTGCGCCAGGGTCAGAACCCTGAACTGCAGCTGATGCAGATCTGTAGCTTTAGTGTGGATGAGCATGAGAATTCACAGCCCCAGACAATCTAATTCTGGAAAGGGACTATGCTTTTCTAAATTTGGCCTCCTGGAGCTTTCCCAGCTCCACACAGTGAATATCATAGAAAAATCCTTGTGTGCTTTCATCAAGTAGAGAGGACTATGAACCACTTTGAAATAAGTCAAAACTCTCCAAGTTTCCACTCTCCAGAGAAACCATTTAACTAGGGCCTAAATGAGCCAGGGTTTTATCAAGAAGCAGGAAAATCACTCAACTGAAGCTCGCTTTAGGTATCTTGTCACACTGTAGTGTGGGGATCGGTGGCCTGAGAAGCATGTGTAAAGTTTTCCACTCAGAAGCACAGGCCTGTGAAACACAGAGGACAAATAGAAAGCAATCCCTCCGAAATATTCCTTACTACTTCATTAAAGATTATTTACAGAAATTCTTTTCATTCATTACACTGTGCCATGCTCTCAGGAAAAAGTATTTTATTACATACTACCATTAGAAATTACACTGTTTAAAAGCACAGAGCAGTCATTCCAACCAGACTCAGACATACACAGGATGTTGCACTTATCAAATCAAGAATTTAAAAAGCACTATGATTATAAACTAAGACCTCTAGATTTCAAATAGGCAGAATAAAAGATGGGCCATGAAAGTAGGGAAATGAAAATTCTAATAAAGAGCGCAAAAGAGAATAAAGCAAAAATATGTTACAGACCAAACCATAGTAACAGAAATAAAGAATGCCTCTGACGAGTTTATTAATAAACTGCGCATGGCTGAGGAAACAATTCCTTAGCTTGAAGAAATCACAATGCAGCCCATGAAACTTCCAAGTGAAGAGAAAAATGGCAAAACACAATAAGAGAATACTGAAGAACTGTGGGATAACTACAAAGATATATGTAAAAAGGGAAGAGCAATAGAAGAGAGAGGAATTGAAGAAATATTTGAAAAGAAATGACTGAGAATTTCCCACATGAATGTCAGACTAAACAAAAGATGAAGGAAGCAAGCTCAGAGAATCCTAAGACAAATAAAAGTTAGGAAGACTACAACTACACATATCATCTTCGAACTATAGAAAATTAAAGAAAAAGAAAAATTCCTGCAAGCTAGAAGAAGACAGAACACACTCTGTGTCACAAAACCTACCTTAATAAATTTAAAAGAATAGAACTGATAAATAATTACTTCCCAGACCAACGGGGAAGTAAAATAGAAATCAATAAAAGAAAGCTAAAAAATTCCAAGTTATCTGAAGATTAATGAATACAGATGTGAACAAGACACAGGACAAAGGAGGAATTTAAAGAGGAATTGGAATATATTTTTATCTACATCAAAATGAAAATTTGTAGAATACAATGAAAACAGTGCTTAAGGAAAAATTTAGAGCATTGAATGCATATATTAGAAAAGAAGGATGATTTAAAATCAGGCATGGTCTTGGTTATTTTTCTCTCATTGCTGGGACAAAATACTCTACACCCAAAGTTGAGGAAGGAAAGGTTTGTTTAGCTCACAGGTGATGGAAGTTTTCACTTCATAATCAGCTGGATCCAAGGCAGAGTGGCACGGTGAAGATCACCACTTCAAGGTGGCAGAAGACAGCAAAAGCAGCAAGAGTAAAAAGTGAGGAAGAATAAGCCTCTCTTCCTCACTTATATTATAAACAGGGGGGCGAGTAGCACTCACACCATCCCCATGTCCCTCTTGCACAGGCTCAGGATGTTTAAAAAGTGAGAACCTTGGCCCCATGCTGAGTCCCTTAGTTAAACCTCTGGACTTCTCAAGTTGACACAATGTATCAACCATAAGGGTCATTTAAGATTATTCTATCTCAGGAAACTGAAACAAAGAAGAGCAAATTAAATACAAAGTAAGCAGAACTATAATTGAGGCGAAAATATCAATGAAATTGCATAGAAATTGATGGGAAAATAGCCAACAGGATGAAGAGCTGGTTCTTTGAAAAAAATCAATGAAATCAAGAGTTCTGTATCTAGACTAACTGTTATGGTTGATACATTGTGTCAACTTGGACAGTCTAGAGGTTTGGCTAAGTAACTCAGCAGTTGTAAATCTTGGGGTACAAAGGACAGCCCTTACCCTCTGGGATGTTGTTTATTGTGTTAATTTGGGAAGTTTAAAAGGTTAACTATGTGATTCAGCAGGAAGCCAGGGTGCTCACTTTGTATCCATCCTGAGCCTGTGGAAGAGGCGGACATGGAGACTGTGAGAGCTACATGACCCCTGGGTGCAGGTAGGCTATTTACAATGTAAGGGAAGAGAAAAGGCTGCTGGCAGCCATTCCTCTCTTTTTTGCTAGTTGCTTTTGCTGTGCTCTGCTGCCATGAACAGTTTGCCCTCTGCCGTGTGCCTCTCTGTCTCTGAACCAGCCAAGTATGGACTGAAACCGCCACAAACTGTAAGCTAAATAAACCTTTCCATTCTTCACTTTGGGCGTTGGGTATTTTGTCTCAGCAATGAGAGAAAAGTAACCAAGACACTAACTAATGATAAAAACAGCTAATGCAAATTAATAATATCTGAAATAATAAAGGGAGCATCATTACACATCCAGGGACATTGAAAAGTTAATCAAAACATGTAATAAAGAGCTCTACACACTTGATAGATTAAATGAATCAATACTTGGAAAGATACAGACTGCCAAAAATTTACACAAGGAAAGGATAATACTGATAAACCTGTATCTATTAAAGGAACTGAATCAATTATTCATAACTTTCCAAAATAGAAAGCACCACAGCCAGATAGGTTTATTAGTGAATACTACCAGTCATTTGTAAAAAGAAGAAAAAGAAGGTAAAGAAAGAGAAGGAGGAAGAGGAGGAGGAGAAGGAGAAGGAGGAGGAGGAGGAGCAAGAGGAAGAGAAGGAGGAGAAGGAGAAGAATTTGGGCATTTTGTTTTCAGTTTAAAGAAGTGATATGAACTTTTGTACACTGATTTTGAATCTTGTTGATTTAATGAATTTATCAGTTCTAACAGGTTCTGGGTCTGATATTTAGGATTACCAGCAAATGATCTTGTCACCAGCAAATAGAAACAATTTTGTTTCATTCTTGATTATTTGGATATATTTTCATTTGTCTTGTTTAATTGCCATGCCCTAGGCATGCTATACTTGAAAAGAAGTAGTTTGTTCATTGCTTTGGAAGAGATATTAGAAAAACTTCACCACTGCCTATGCTATTATTTGAGTTTGTCATATGTACTGTTTGTATTGTGTTGTGGAGCATCCCTTCCACACCTCACATACTGAGAGTTTTTATTAAGAAAGGAAGCTGTGTTTTGTCAAATGCTTTTTCTACATTTATTGAGATGCTCGTATAGCTTTTGTTCTTTGTTTTGTGTACATGGAGAATTACATTTACCGATTTCTATGTTGAGTTAAAAGGTATGCACTGTAGCAAAAACAATTCTAAGAGGGAAATTTGTAGCATTAAATGCCTGCATCTCAAAAGAGGAAAGCTGTCTAACAACACCTCAAGCAACCAAAACTAAAAGAAAAAATTAAACTTGTTGTTTGTTGGAAAGAAGGAAATAACCAAATTTAGAGCAGAAAAGATGAAATAGAAATTAGAAAAGCAAGAGAAATACCAACAATATTAAGAGTTGGTTCTTGGAAAATATGAAATGGACAAGTCCTTAGCCACAGTAAGCAATGGAGAAACCTCAAATAAATAAAATTACAAATGATGATGGAGACATTACAAGTAAAAACCACAGAGAAGGAAAAAAATTATAACCACTATGAATAATTACATGCCAACAAACTGGATACCAAGAAGAAAGGAAAAAGTTCCTAGAAACACAATGTACCAAGAATTAATCTTTTTTTTAAAAAGTTGACTAGAACAATAATAAGTAGACTTTGAAACAATAATAAAAATTTGCCGATCAAAGAAAAGTGTAGACGGCTTTATGTGAGATTAAAACAAATATTTAAAGAAGAATTTATATTCTTTCTCAAATTATTCTAAAAAACGGAAGTAAAAGGAAATCTTTCAAAACCTCTTTTAAGAAGCCATCATTACCCTGACATTAAAGCTAGACAGAGACTGGAAAGAAAAATTATAGACCAATATTCCTGATGAAAATAAATGAAAAGCCCTCAACAAAATGCTAGCAAACTAAACTCAACAGCACATTAAAGTACTGCTGGACATAATCAGCTGAGATTTACCCCAAAGAAGGAAAAGTGGTTTTACCAGACACTTGAAGAAATTTTACTAACTCTATACAATATCTTTGAAAAGATAAAAGCAGAGCATGCCTCTCATTATATAAACCCAACATTACATACTACCAAAAATACCAAAGGTGTTATAAGAAATGTATAAGCTAATATAGCCCATGAACATAGACGCAAACATTCCTGGCACAATACTGAAAAATATTGTATGTAAATAATAATATACCACCACCTAGTTGGACTTAAGTGTGCAAAATTAGTTTAACATTTGAAAGTCAACTAACATAAGCCATCATATCAGAGGCTCAAGAAAAGAAAACAACACGAAAATGTTTTTTAAAAGTATTGACAAAATGCAACACTGATAAAACTTGCTCTCAGTAAATTAGCAATAGCAGGAAAGATCTGCAATTTGGTAAAGAATTTCTACAAACAATCTAAAGCTAACATACTTAATAATGAGGAGCTTGAAGCTCTCCCCCTAAGTAAAGGAAGAAAGAAGCAAATGAACCCCTCACTAATGATTTTGGAAGGAAAAAACACTTGAAAGTCCTAATTAATACAGTAAGATTTTAAAAACAAACTAAAAGCAACAATATTGGGAAGGGAGAATTAAAAATTTTTTCTCAGATGACATGATGACTCATGTATAGTCAGGAAAAATCTTTAAAGACACCTTTTTTTGGAGGACACTGGAAGTTTAATTCAGGACTTTGTGCTTGCCAGCAAAGCCTTGTACTGCTGAGCTACATTCCAGGCCCTAAGAAAAACTTTTAAAACCCTATTGATATTAGTAACTGATGTTAGTGATTATAGGCTGCAATAAACATACAAAAGTTTACTGTTTTCCTATGTACTAGCAATGAAGAAAGGTGGGAAATTGTAAATAATCCATTTCAAGACTTACTCTAAAACTACAATAATAAAGACAGTGTGATATTGGCTAAATAAGAGACAAATCAATCAACAGAATAAAATGAAACCCCCAAACATACCCATATAAATGTAATCAGCTGATCTTTTAGAATGAGTAAAAACAACTCAGGGGAGGAATAGTTAATTTTGTTTTTTTAACAAAGAATGTTGAAGTAACTGGACATCTACAAGCAAAAACAAAAGAAGAAAGAGAGAGAGAGAGAGAGAAAGAAAGAAAGAAAGAAAGAAAGAAAGAAAGAAAGAAAGAAAAAGAAAGAAAGAAAGAAAGAAGAAAGAAATTTAAACAACTTTTATAGCTTACCATAAAATTAAGGCAAAATAGATCACAGACATAAATGTAAAACACAAAATTGTGAAACTCTTAGAGGACAACATAGAAGACGGAGATGGCATAATGATTGAGGTGGTTTAAAGGTAACACCAAGTACATTACCCATCAAGGAAACAACTCATATTCTAGACTTAAATAAAATTAAGTGTTTTAATGGTTTTTTTTGTTTTGTTTTGTTTTTTTGCGGTACTGGGGATCGAACTCAGGACCCCGCGCTTGCTAGGCAGGCGCTTATTCCACTGAGCTATATCCCCAGCCCCCAAAATTAAGTGTTTCTATTTCATGAAAGATACTCTCAAGAGAATAAAAAGAGAAACTACAACAGACAGAAAATATTTGAAAAAGTATATATCTGATAAATGACATATTCAAAATAGACAAAAAGTCTTAAAATTCAACAATAAGAAAACAAATGACTCAACTAAAAGAACAATATTACATCATTTGCAGAAAAAATGGATGAAACAGCAGATTATCGTGCTAAGTGAAATGATACAGAATCAGAGACAAATACCATACATTTTCCCTAATACATAGAATATAAAATGATTTAAAAATTGAAAAATAACCTGGAAGGATGACATGAAAGTAGAAGGAACATTATTGTTTGACAAGAGGAATGGAATGAGAGGAAGAGAGAGGTTAAAACATGTTTCATTTTTTCTAATGGGGAAAGAAAAGAAATTATTCATAGAAATGGGCGCAGTTAGCACACACGGAGAGCAGAGAAAGGGCAACAGTGGCTTTCAGTCACGCTGTGAGGGTTGGGAGGATTTCAGAAATGCTGTGTTAGGTTGATGGGAGAAAGCACTGACTTTTTCAGTTATTATTCAGTACGGAAATGCTAACAGCGGAAGTCAGCGGTGCTATAGCCATTCGCTTCGGGAGCCGGGGGTGCTGGGAAATGGAGTGGTACAAGTGCCCTAGAGCTTCCTCTTTGAAAGAAGGCAAACGAATCAGGCGGGTGTTGAAAAATGAAGAAATGCATCGTTTCTGCTTAAAAGCTCATCAGGGAGGAACAAAACAGAAACGGCTCGCAGTGGGTTTCTTTCAGGGAAGAGGACGAGAGTGGAAGGGGCAAACCAGAGGGCGATTTTATGGCAGACAACCATTTTTAAAATAAAGACAAATAAAGCACAAATGTAATAGTGATTGTCGGTTATAACCAAGCACTGACTAGACAGTGCATGCAGCTGCTGCGTGCTTGGGCGGGGGTGATCTGAAAGGGCCCTGCCTCAGAGAGGGGCAGATCTGAGGCGAACCGGAGCCAAGGTCCTCCAGGCAGATCGCTCTCTGCGCTCAGGGCCTGCTGGGGAGCCAGTGTGCCAGGCCAGAGAAGGACAAAGGAGGTTCAGGGAGCCCAGGGGAGCAGGAGTTAGACCGCAAAGCGGCGTGGAGGGGGTTCATGTGAGCTGGACAGGTCATAGGATTTGGATCTCATTTTAATTAAAATAGGAAGACATCAGGGCATTTAAACCAATGGAGAAATATACTCTCCCTTTAACTGAACAAACACAAAATGAAACGGCCTGCTGGGTAGGGGACGAACTGCAGAGGGGGCAAGGATGACCCAGGGAGAATGGCTGCAGAGCCCCGGCCCTGGTCAGGGAGAAGCAGTGGCGGCTTGATGACCAGGGTCAAAACTTGACGGGCTGCATAGTTTTGGAAATAAGTTGAATTGAGCTTATTCATGGATTGGACATAGAGGATGAAGAAAAACAGGAAACGCTAGAGACCCCGTGCCGCAGAGAAATAGCAGTGCTGTAACTGTTTTGAACAAAAAGAGGGAGGGGATTGTTATTGTTTGTTTTGTTTGTTTGTTTGGTAGAAATCCAGAATTCTCTTTGGTGCATGTTCGGTGTGAAATGCCTGTTAAAAACTTAACTTCAGGTACCATGTACAAAATTGAATGTAGAATCTTGAGTTGGGTAAAAGAATAAAAAGCTGATAGGAATTTGAAAGTTATCAGTACAGGATACAGATGAGACAGCCAGGAAAGGTCACACTGGGCAACAGAAGGAAAAGACTGGCACTCGGGGCATCAACATTAAAAGGTGCAGATTTCCCAGGCAAATGGAGACTTACCAGGCAAATGGGGACGAAACCAGGAGACCATGCAGTTTGTCACAGGACTTAAAAAAAAGTTCAGAAAAGGGTCATTTGTAATTGACATGTTGAAGAGAGTACAGTGGTTTTTGATGAAAAGATGAAATATGTGACCTAATGTTAATTTCCCAATTTCCTCTCCTTTTCTGATCCGAGAGGACAAATGCTTTCCTGCGACACCCCCTGTGATAATAGCTGACCAACTCTTCCACACATTTTTTCTATGATCTGAAATGCTATTCGCTTTTTTCTCAGCAGCAATTTGTAGTCATCTGTCTTACTTACTTTTCTCCTTGTTGAGACAAAATATCTAATTCCCAAAGTTAAGGGAGGACAGGTTTATTCAGCTCACAGTTGTAGAGGTTTTGTTACAGAAAATAGACCAAAAGGCACTGAGAAGGTTTAGGCAGAAGTTTATTTACACTGGGAGCCTGACTGGGTTCTCACTCCCAAAGACTCAGAGCCTTGGGATTTTTATAGGGAGGGCAAACAGGGAGGTACAAAGGCAGATTTGGCGCATTTGATTGGAGGGTTGAGTGACATCATGGGTTGCTAAGGAAGTTTAAATATCTCAAAGTTACCTTAGAAGGCTATTACTCACACAAAGGCAGTGAAGACAGGGGTTCCTACAAAAGAAGGAGTGTTCTGTTGGCCAGCCTGCCTGGCATGTGCGCTTGGTCTAGGCCGCATTCTGGACAGGCTTTTATTTGAAAGTTTTAATTTTCGCCTTCAGTTTCAGTCCGTAATCAGCTGGGTCCAAGGCGGGGTGGTGCGTGGCAGAGGGCAGCAGTTCAGGGTGGTGGAAGACAGCCAGTGCAAGTGATGGACCTTAACAGCATCTTTCCATCCCCTCTATATTTTATCCGGACTGCTGGGATTAGGGTGGTGCCAAAACAGTCAGTGGACCAATCAGTTATCACACACTCTCGATCCCAGCAGCACACTCTCTAGGCCTGCTTACATCTGAAAAAGCTGAGACTGTATGAGGCTTTGCGGGCACATCTCGACACAGACCATAACTTCAAAGAGCTTTCAAGAGCTATAACAAGCAATACCTTCTCTGTAAAATGCTGTTGCTTCTCCCTAACAGTTATCAATTTTATCTTTGGAACTTTTCACGTTATATTACAATCTTTCACTCATTAGTTTTATAATAATTGCTCACTTCTCAACATCCTCCTCTGTCTAGTCTACCAGATGCTGAAGAGCTTGAACTGTATCATATTTATACCTGATTTCAGTATTAATGCAGTGTAAAGAATAGAGCAGATGCTCCAGAAATTCTGGGGGTAGAAAAGGCAGAAATAGGAAAGAAAGGAGAAAGGAAGGAAGGAAGGAAGGAAGGAAGGAAGGAAGGAAGGGAGGGAGGGAGGGAGGGAGGAAGGAAGGAAGCAGTGTTAGGAACAGAAAAAGTGATTGGGGGTGAATGTATGTAAATATTGCCTACATTGCAAAGTATATAGGACTTTCTCAAATTGTAAATATTTAAATTTTAGTAATATGTAGACTGAATTTGCATTTGCCTGTCGTTATGTAAACAAATCTGTAAATCTTACTTTCCATGTATAAACAGGTGCCTGAGAACAGGAAAATAAAATCTCCTAGGTAGTTTTTTCTCCCCTTTCCTTCTCAAGTAGCTGAAATGCAAAAATCTGAGAAGAAAAGTATTTTGTAGTGTAAATGAATTTAACAATTCTTTTCTCAGGGAGGGAGAGTAATACAGAGATCCTGGGAATCAAAGAGTAAGTAGCCAAAAATGAGCGTGCTGTGAGCGATCCACAACCAGGAGTCTAAGAGATGTGGAAAATCAAATTATGTTCTTTACAATTTTACCTGAATCAATTCAGGATGAACCATCCCATCTTCTAAATAGAACAAGAGAAATGCCCATGTGGGGAGCACAGAGTAATATAGATCTTGTTTTCAAAGGTGTTTGGAGACAGGTGGAGGAGATTCTAGTAATAGGAGATAGTCAGCTACACTGTAGAGGAAAATGTTGTGTGTAGGTTTAGCATCAAATGGTCATCTTCAAAATTCTCTTTGCAGTTCCAATGCCATTCTAGGCTACAGGAAACTGGCTTGTCCAGAAAACATGGTAAAAGCACTGCGGGGAGAGTTGGTTGGCCAGGGATGGATGGTTTTTTTTCTATTTTACCCACAAGACGTGGTATGTGTGAAAGAGTCTTCCTTGGAGGGTGATGGGTGAGACGACATGGACAGTTGGCATAGCTGCTCAGCCGCAGCTCCGTGGCCCACCCAGGCGCACAGATGTTTCCTGGCTTCCCCACAAAGTGCAGCTTCCTTTGAAGCCTCTGTGTTTTCCTGTAAATGCATCTGCTGTCATTGGATCCTGTTTCAGAATCTATTTCTCCGTCATTAAAAGGACGGCCAGGAAGAATTTATTAGAGAAAGCGCCCAGCACAGTGAACTGATTCTATGTGTCTTTATTTCCCTTTTCTAGACACTCCATTTTCATTATGGATAAATTGAATCACAACTAACTCATCATTAAAAGAAAATAAACGAAAAGGAGGGATGGAATTGGAAAGAGGCTGACCTTGCATGCTATACAATTCTTGCCTAAACAAGGAGATCATTCACAGAAATGAACAGCGTTTTAAGTGCAAGTGCCTGAAAGGTATAGTTCACGGGAAGGGCAGAGGTTGTCCAACTACTTCTGTACTTTGTGAGCTACTAAATAGTGATTCTAACAGCTTTAAGTGCCCTATTTTGCATACCTTTATGTAAGTGCCAGTGTGTTTCTCCAGGAGATAGTGAGCACCTTCTGTTAAAAGACACTCATACAGGGTAGCTTGAGGCTTATCCCTATTTAAAACCTTTGCAGTTGTTCTTCCCTGCTGAGGCATTTTTCTGGACACCTTCTCAGAGCTCTGCACTCCTCACCATGAAGTTCGAGCTCACTGCGTCTTTCCAATCATCATGTACAAGAATTGGTCTGCACCCACCCATCTGCACTTCCTATTTCATTTTCCTCAGACATTTTTCATTGTCTAAGCTCACCTTGCTAGCTATTTCCTTGTTTACTCATGTTAGCCATCTAAGTTAAATGCTTTCTCAGGCCCCACTCTGTCCCTAGAGAATTATATCAGTTTCTAGCACCTTGGAAATGCTAGAAAGTAATTGATAAGAAATCATAATAAAGTTGAGAGAATATATTGTGGAATCTGATGCTATCTCATCTAGCTCCTGAGTAAGACAAAGTTCCTGAACCTTAGCCACATGGTTAAAGAAACAATTCCTTACATAGAACCACCTTCTTTGTATAGCACTTCTGACTGGATACACATATTCTACCAGGCTCTAAATGCATTTTCCAACATCAAGGGCCTAATAATTTTACTGTAATTTTTTACTGGTGTATTACTAGTATACTAGCATATGTCTGCAATACATACTGATTACATTCCTTGCAGGGAGTTGGTGTTTGTACATGTAGAAATTAATTCCTTTGTTAGCCTCTCCCTTTCCACTCTCTCCACCTCTTGATGCCTTTCATGCTTGAGAAAGATCTATTCACCTAGTTCCTATTATTTATTTTGGATTTCTCATAGGAGAGAAACTGTGCTATTTAAACTTGTCTGTCTGATTTATTTCACTTAACATTATGGTCTCAAGGTGCATCCATCTTCCTATGAATGTCTCCAGTGTACCCTGCTTTAGAGCACACTAGTACTCTACGGTGTTAAAATACCATGTTTTCTTTATCCATTCATTTGTTGGTGGACATATAGGCCACATCCATGATTTAGTTATTATAAGTCATGCTGCTGTAAGTGTGGGTATGAGTGTAGTGCTGTGGAGTGGTGCATTTAATTCTTTGGGAAGATACCTAGAAAGGGAATTACTGGGAGGAATGGCAGTTCCAGCTTTAGTGTTTTGAAGAATTTCCACACTGATTTCCATAGTGGTTGCACTAGTTTACATTCCCATCAGCAATGTAAGAGGCTTCCCTTTTTCCCCACAGCCTTGCCAGTGTTGTTATTACTTGGTTCCTTGTTGACGGTTATTCTTTCTGGGGTGACGTGGAATCTTGGTGCTATTTTCATTGAAGTTCTGTAATGGGCAGTGGTGCTGAATATTTCTTCATACATTTATTGGCAATTTGTAGTTCTAAAATGTTTCTATTCATTTTACTTGCCCATTAGCTGATTGCCTCTTTTATTTTGTGGATATCTAACTTTTGAAACTTACCTATCTATTTTAGATAATAGTCCTCTGTCTGAGGAATAACTGGCAGCCAATCTGCACATTCTCTTCCCTGCATTGTTTCTTTTGCTACACAGAAGCTCTTTAATCCAGTGTGATCCCATTTGTTGTTTCTAGGTACTATTTCCTGCGTAGCTGGGGCTCTGTTCATAAAGTCTTTGCCTACGCCAATGACTTCAAGAGTTTTACCACTTTTTTATTTTAGAAAATTAAATGCTTCAGTTCTAAAATTTAGATTTTTGATCCATTTTGATTTTGGCTCGGTATACGGTGAGAGATACAGCTCTAGACTCAGTCTTGTGCATGTAGACAGCCAGTTTTCCCTACAACATTTATCAGCGAGGCTGTCTTTCCTCCAGTGTGTGCTTTTGGCCCCCGTGTCAATGATCAAATAGTTGAACCCGCTTGGGATCTTCTTGGGGTTGTTTCTCCATCTTCTATTGTGTTCCATTGATCCTCATGTCTTATTTTTGTCTTTGTATCACTAACATGTTGTGTTTATCGTTATAGCTCTGGAAGATAACTTCAAATCTGGGGCTGTGATGCCTCCTGTTTTGTGAACTTCTGTGTAGAAGACTTACCTGCCAAAAACAAAAAAAATTCCACCATAGGACACCAAGAATTTTTTTTTTTTTTTCCGGGACCGGGGATCGAACTCAGGGCCCTAGTGAGGACACCAAGAATTAATAACCACATTTAGCATTGCAGCAGGATACAAAGTCAACACACAGAGCTTCAGTAGTGTTGCTGTATATCAAAATAAAGTCACTGAGAAAGAAATTAGGAAAAAATATGATTCATAATAGCCTCTTGAAAAGACTAAATACTTAGCAAGTAACATAACCAAGGAAGTAAAAGATCTATCCAGTGAAAATTACAGTACTCTGTACATGGAGATTTAAGAGGTTATCAGAAAATGGAAAGATATCCCTTCTCCTGGGCAAACAAAGCAAAGATCTTCAAAATGGCCATATTTCTAAAAGTGATGTAAATATAATGCAATATCCATTAAAATACTAACAACATTCTTCACAGACCTAGAAAAGAGTTCTAAAATTCGCGTGGCACCAGAAGAGACCCAGAATAGTAAAAGCAATCCTGTATAACAAAGGTTCTAATGATTTAAGGTAGAGTTGTATCATGTTTATTGAATCCTCTTTCAGTGTGCAGATGGTGGGGTTACCACACCATTCCATTTTCTCTACTTGCAGGGCTTGTCTGCTTTATCTGTGCACTGGCCCAGTGAGACCAGTCTTAAAATCTCCCCTGGAAACTGTTTCCATCTTCAGTCAAACTGAAATCTGATCCTAGCAATTTAGTCTTTTGAATCTGAAGCAATAGTTCAGAATGTTGTTGCTCACTATTCTGTGTTCAATATTATTATTCTGTGTTCAATATTATATATATATATATATATATATATATATATATATATATCTTCTTGGGTTTTTTTTTTTTTTTTTTTTTTTTTTTTTTTTTTTTTTTTTTTTTTTTTGGTACCAGAAATCAAACTCAGGACCTTGCACTTGCCAAGCAAGCACTATGCCCCTGAGCCATATTCCCGGCCCTTTTTGGACTTTTTCACACAGGGTTTTGCTGTGCAGTTCAGGCTGGCCTTGATCTCACTTTGTAGCCCAGGCTGGCCTCAAATTGGCAACAATCCTCTTGCCTCAGCCTCCTCAGTGCTGGGATTACGGGGTGCACCACCACGCCTGGCTCAACATTGTTTTGATCGCACATGCATGTGAGAAAAGCTTAAATCAGATGCTGCAAGCTATTATTCATGGGTTGCCTCCGACTTCTGTTGAGTCATCCACTGTTGACTTGGAAAATGTTTCTTATTTTCAGCTTTTTGCTGGGTGTCGCGATGGAGAGCTTGTACACAAAACTCAACAGTCAAGGATGTTTTTAATCAAAAAATCTTGGTTAAAATAGACGCATGTTCTCTCGTTTTAATAATCCACTTTGGCCAGTAGAAACTGCCCCACGTACGTGGCCATCCTCTTGTTTCTTGCTGTGGTTACTCTCAACCTGAAAATCAGCATCAGCTCTGTTCCCACTGGACACCTGTGTTCTTTCATGTATAACTTTTCAAACCCTCAATGATCAAAATTTCAGTTCATACCCCCAAAAATTCAGCAAAGTTGATATGCTTTTATAATTTGCATAAAATAATGGATCAGAACTCAATAAATATTAGTAATATTGTCATTTTATTCTTCCTAAACAATTTAGAAACAGCTGTGGAATAGAACAACCTTTTCAGAAGACCACCCTTATGGGGGAAATATTAATAATATTAGGCACTGGGATGGTTTTAATTGATCACAGATTCAGGGTAATATTGCATAAAGGCATAGCTTTACTCATAAGGGTTAACAGAATAGAATGCTTTCCCACAACAGATATTAGGGAAGATGGAACTTGTGTGAATCCTGGCATTTCCTTTGTTTTGCTTTGGAAACTCACACAAATTCTGTGACCATCAGAACTTTCACCTGTGGGTTAGTAACTCTAGTATGCAGTTCTGTGAAGAACAATGAGGGAAATTTTCTAATATACATAAAGTACATGGTCTGACATTCAGCTGAAATATTTTGCTCTAGGTATTTTAGATTTCACTACACCCTTGATTTCTAAATGTCATATTATTTGCAAGACATCTAAGCTGATGCCCAGAGAAAGAATTCAAAAAAGCCAAGGCTATCTAGTTAACACCTTAATTGTATAAAGACAGAGTTACATAAATCCTAAAATATAAATACAGATTGTGTATCAAATATAGAGCAAATACATACCATGGTGAATAAATGCCAATTTTCTCAGATTTCTGGATTTGATGAGACAGAAAATTTTTAAAATATTAAATATAATACTGTCTTCTTGAGTAAGAAAATTACCCTACAGCAAAACAAAATGATTGCCATTTATTATTGCTAATATTTTTTATAACAAAAGCCATTTTAATCCTGCCTCAAAAGGTGTGAAGGACAAGGACATGATCTGAAAGGGAAGGGTAGTTCTTTCAATTGAATCAATTTAACACAATGAAAATTTGACCAGGCTGTTCTGATGCTTATTTTTCTGATGATCTGTAATAGAGCTGTCAGATCATGGGTGAGTGTTTAATATCCATTTGTTTTCTAGGCTACACTTCAATCTTGTTGCAGTGCCAGCCTCTACTATTGTATATTTCATTTAATTTTAATTAAAAATTTAACATGACCAAATTATGACTATGTCTCTCCAATTTTCACGTAATCCTCCAACACTGGATCACTATTTATAAGTCTGTGTGTGTATGATGGGCTGGATGGAAAAAGGAAAGAAACACAAAGAATGTCTTCCTTTCCACTTCTCTTCTGCAACCCATCCATCCTCCATTAACAAGTGTGCTAGGGAGCCATGGAGGCGGCTAGCTAGTTGCTTACCAATGTCTCTTTTTCATTCTTCCTTAGGAAGAGAATCCTGATTCTTTTTAGGTCAGCAATGTGTGCAACTAAACACTCCCTCATTTACCAACTTCCTTTGCAGAAAGCGGTACCAGAGTAACATGTTTTGGCCAGAAAGTTGTTACAGAAATTGTTGGGTGGGTCAGATGAGGCTTCAGGGAATGCTCTTTAAAAAGAAAGGCATGCTCAGCTGCCTATTTAAAATTAATTAATCAGCTCATATCTTTCTCTTTCTTTGTACTTGTGGTTGTGGATTATATATTTAAAGATGCTAAATTAAAATCACTCACAGTCATAAATCTATAGCCCTGATCTGCTAGAGATATTGAACCAATACTAGTAACTGTCTACACTATGATTGTCATAATGCGAAAAACTTGCACTGTTATATATTTGAAGTCTTTTGGTTGGAATCAAACTTAGCTCTTAATGTATACAAATAATAGAAAAGAAATAAACTCATTTTTGAGTGGTCTAACAGAGAAAGAAAATAGTAATGGGCGAAACATATTATCTCACATCTACAATTTGCATGGATAATAATGTGTGTTTTAACACGTTTGTTTTGTTTTGTTAGAGATTTAAAAGGAGAGCCTCATTATGCTTATATATATATATATATATATATATATATATATATATATGACATACACAAGAAATGTGCCTCACCTGTGCTGGGGCTGAAATTGTGTCCTCTTCCCCAAAAGGAATGTTGAGCTGAGAACCTCTAGAACCTCAGAATGTGACCTTATTGAAATGAGCAGAGGAAATTAGATTAAGAGGAAGTCATCTGGAGTGGGGAGGCCCTTAATTCAATATCAGCAGGGTCCTTATGGGAAGAGAAAAGGGATACACAGGAAAGACAATACCATGTGACAACTGAAGCAAAAAGTGAAGATCTGCTGAAAGCTGTGAAATACCCAGGATTACCTGCCGTCTTTAGGACCTGGATAAGAGGTGAGGGCCTCAGAGGGGTCTGGAGACAACATACCTTGATTTGGACCTTCTAGAGCCCAATTTACAAGACAATAAACATTTGATATTTTTGGCTACCAGATTGTGGTACTTTGTTATAGAAATCATGGAAAATGAATACAACAAAACCCCAAAATATTTGTATTCCATGTGAAAGTGTTTTAAGACCTGTAGTTAGAATTTAGAGCACCTTTGAATAATCTTCCGGTTATAGATTTTGTGACATTTTTGTATTAGATAATATAGAAAGACTAAAGAAAGAAAAGAAATCACGCCTATAATTTCAGTCCCCACAAAAGTATTTTGTTTTCATTGTTTCCTGATCTAATTTTATATATTTGTGTGTCTGCATATTAATATCTCTGCATGTTTGTTTTGTGTGCAAAACAAACACATGATGTGCATAGTACACGCTTTTCTTCCCTCCGATCATCCTCTCTCATACTGTTTTCATTTAAAAAAATTTTTAGAAAGCACCCTGAATGCTCAGGTATTCTCCTGGATTCTGAGGATACATCAGAGAATGCAACAGTCAAAATTCTTCCTTTTATGTTTCACAGTTTTAATCAGTGTACAAAACGTTAAGCTCAGCATTTTCCTGTGGTGTGTTACTGCAGCACAGGTGTCATGGGTTTACGTCCATGAGAGAAAGTCGCACTTCAGCTGAGATCTGTGCATGCCCTACATTTATCAAAGACAGAGGAGAAGGGCCTCCCCAGCAGTAAGAGAAGCTCCTACAGAGACCTGTGGGCAAACGGAAGTAGGGCATATAGGGCATCATGGAAGACCCTCAGTGAGTTCAGTCATCCCCAAACTTCAGACAGAAGGTGGATACCAGCAAGAGATAGGGTGTGCCTGCACAGACCACCCAGGGTCTCCTAAACTCTATGTGAAAGTTGAGCTCTGTCAACATAGAAAGACAGTAGGAATATGAGAATAAAGCAAAATGCTTGACGTTGCATTTGAGGACCATCCACTTGGTTACTGCTATGGTTTACATGTAGATGTCCCCACGGGCCTCACAGGTGGACGTCTCAGAAGGTGAATGGAATACGGGATGTCACACTGACTTGCTCAGGGGTAGGGCCTAGTCTGAAAAGCCAGGTCCCTGACCCAGCAGGCTTCATCTCCCTCCCACGTTGCTTGCTTGGCTCTCTGCTTCCTGGCCATGACATGAGCCTCTTTGCTCTGCCTAGACCCTTTGACCGTGCCACTGATCACCCATTGGTCACGGAAGGACTGAAACTGTTGAGATGTGAGCCAAAATAACCCTCTCTTCCCATTTTGGGTCTTGGGTATTTTGTCCCAGTGACAAAGAAAATGATAAAGACAGTAACACATGGAAGTTTTTCAACAAGGGACAAGGCTTAGCAAACTGGGCAGACATTGACTGGTACCAGTCACTGTGCAGCATAAGAGACAAACAAAGAAGAGAACATTTAGGGTGAAATGGAGGAGATAAAGAAGACAATTTTTGAAGTTAAGGTGGGTGCAAAGCACGGGTAGAGGGTTGGTAATATTTTTAATCCACAGTGAAGAATTTTGAACCAGGCAAGTTGAGTTAGAGAAACTTACACCAGCAACAACAAGGCAGAAACCAGATCAAAGATGGAACCAGGGATATACAATCTTGTCAAGCCAAAAGGAGATGGCATGTTGGGGGTAAACATGAGGATCAGTTGTGGTGTTTGCAATAATTTAGTTCTGGCATGAGAAAAGGTTAATCAATGAAAATAATTGAATATTCAGAAGAAAAGCTCTGACTATAATTTGGAAATATATTCAATGATAGAAGCAACATTTTAGATGGGAAGTAGGAAACGCATTATTGAGCAAATAGCATTGGGTTGAACGGTGAGCTACATGGTAAGGTGTGCATAGGAATTAAACTTTTCCCCTTTATGTAGAGTGAAATCTATGTATGAGAAATGTATACAATTCTACAAACAGTTTGTGGGAATACTTTAAAGTGAGGCAGGTACACATGTATACGTGCCTGCGAGACATACAGTGTTGGAATAGAAAAAGCCGTTCTAAGAACAGCAGGAAGTCATGAAGTCCAGAAACTGAAAAGGTCATCTATATACATAAAACTTTGTACAGGAACTATTCATAGGAAGTAAATTAAAAATAGAGAAAACATGCAATACATTGTTGAAAAAGAACTATTATCCCCCTCTACACAAAACACTAAAAATTAAAAGATACACTGTACAGTTAAATATTTCAGCAAAGAATGTATGGGAAGATTATCCACCACACCAAAGATAAAATGAAACATGATAATGAATATTTGAAAAGATTCAAAATATCTTGTAAAAATAAATATAAATAAATGCAGCAACAAGGCAGTATTTATTATACATCAACCTGGTGGATTAAACAATCAAAAGTTAATGTTGCAATATATAGCTTATGCAAGAGTTGTAGCTTCTTACAATGAGAGTTAAGAGATCAAAGGAACTTACAGAGGTTTGAGAAAAAGTCCATGTATCTAAATATTTAAAAATATGTACATATTTTTAGAAGATTTCTAAAAAAGTAAGCTGGAAAACCAGGTCCATCACTTTATCCTTGAGTTACACTGGACAGTTTACTTAACTTCCTGATACCTCAGTCTCTTCATCCATAAGGTTAACAATAATACTAAGACAAAGAAGAAAAATAGTAATACGTCCCTCCTAGGACTGCAGGGGAATAAATGAGCAACCGTAGCAGTAGTCAGTACTCGACATAACGTAGGAGCGAGCAGTAGTGTTAACCACGAGCACCGCCATCTTCGCCTTCTTCCTCTCTCACCGTTCCTTGCTGCCAGTTTGAGGCGATTCTCACACTCAGAAGCATCCTCAAGGCACCTGCTTTGTTGTCCTGCAACTCCCAGAGTCAAGCGTATTTTATGAACTAGTGCATGTATTTCTAAAGCACTCAGAAATTTAATTTCAATATTCAGCCTTAGTAATTCATACTAGACCTGATGTAAGCATTTTTTGCTGGGTGTGGTATCGCACGCCTCTCATCCCAGCACTTGGGAAGCTGAGGAGGCAGGAGGATCGTTGCGAGTTTGAGACCAGCCTGGGCTACAAAGTGAGCTCAAGGCCAGCCTGAGCTGCATAGCGAGACCCTGTCTCAAAAAGACCAAAAAAAAAAAAAAAAAAAAAAGAAAGAAAGAAAGAAAGAAAAGAAAAGGATTTTCTTACTTTGAATTCTGTGGTAAGATAGAGTTTTTTAGCTCACCATATTTTATGGACAGCAAAACTTGCTAGTTTCAATTCCTTTTTGTATAAGTCAAACCTTGGCAGTGATTTGGATCCTTAGAATGAATAGAGTTGAGTTATGAAAGAGTTAATAAAACTTTCCACATTCCCTTTATCGTTCTTTTATACAACAAGAATCAGACATGATTGTTAGTATTTGTTTATTTTAAAAAGTCTCTCCCTTATGAAAGCAACTAGTATAATTCATAAAAGAATTTTAAATTGATATTCATTTAATGATTTCCAGTTTACTGAGCCTTTAAAAATATCTATTTGAATCTCACAACAATATCATAAATATCAGAACAGAATTTCATAAAATCCCCACTTCATAAATGTGAATGACTAAGTTAATAAAGATGATATAAATTGCATAGGTTATATACCCAGAAAATAGTCAGAAGTTTTACTAGAATCCAAATTTCATTTTTTATTATACGTATGTCTTGGTTGTTAATAATATAAGGTTCTTTTTCCTGATTATAATTACCTTTATCCAAATAAGAGGAGAGAGAGAGACACACACACACACACACACACACACACACACACACAGGGAGGAGAGAGAGGACGAGAAAGCAGAACTGTACTGTTTCTTTTCTACACTATTAGCTCACAATGTATTACCTCCAAAACAGAATCTAACAGCACTAGAGAGTCATAACTTTCTGGTCATAAAATGCAAATCGCACAGACTCTGTGATTTAAAAACATATTGATCATATTTATTGGGGTCATGTTTGCCTCTAGCAAATAATTACTATTCCGAAACTAAGGGGATTTTGAAGGAGTATCTTGCTGTGCTCAGAGATAACCTTTAGCTTTCCCTTCCACAACAAGACAGTACCCTCGCCCACTTCTAAGCCTGCAGCTTCTTAACACATACTGAGAGTACTTGCTGGTTCTCTCTCAGAGATGGTCACTCTAACTTCTTTAAATCATGGTGGAGAATTCATTGCACTTTAGGAATTTGTTTTATCTTTTCTTTGAAAAGAAGGGTCAGGCATGGTACAGGCAGTGGTGATGGAAAAGCTAAAGAACCTCCTCCTCCCTTCTTGGGGAACACTCACAGTAAACCGCAAGCAGTGTAAATGTAGAAGTGTAGCTTTTTATTTTGTCATTATAATTCGTTTTGGAGCACATCCAAATCAAAGCACCAACTGGTTTAAAAAGCCATCATGACACATAAAAGATGACCATTCTCTACCTTCCCAGCATTGCGTGTGTGTGATCACTTGGCGACATGAACAAATGAACCTCTTAAGGCTGCCAGGCTTAGGGCCGTGCCTGAACCCACAAAGCCACGGGCTGTCTGTTTGTGGCTTTCTGACTAAGAAGGATGTTGGTGACGCTTCAGAAACGGTGGACTAAGTGCTACCTATATGTAATTTGCGGTTTAATTCTAAAACAATGGAAACCTAATAGTACTCATGAAGCATTTCTCACATTGTCCCTTTCTTGAAAATATCCTTTCTTGCTTCCTAAGATAATCTTGAGAGCTTTGCTTGAAATAAAGGCTGAGCAGTAAGGAGTTAGTCGGGGCTGTTCCCTGACCTTCAGGGCTAACAGAAGGACACTGGTAAGAGAAGCACTGCTAAATAGCTACATATAAGTAGCAAAACTGGGCAGTTGTGTTTGTATTTGTCTTCTAGCTACTTTTTTACAGAGCAGGTTTTTTAAAAAAGAGGAGCAATGGCAGGGACACCTGAGAGATTGTATGCTATAGTTTGTCAGTCATAAAAATCCGACCTAGCCACTGGTGACCACCCTTCTCTCTCCTCTGCTGCCTTATTGTGAAAAGTGACTCAAGCAGAGAAGTGGTTATTTTTTCTCCTCCTTTCTCATTAATTACGTCTTCCTGAAATTTAATCATGCTTTTCTGTTCCACAACCCCTTTCCCATCCAATGATGCTACATCTCCAAATCAACTTTGTCCTCAGAAGTTCTGTCCCTTCTGAAAGACCCAGTTTTGTCTCAGTGATTTTCAAGGATGCCAACAAATGGCTATGTGGGAGTCTTCCCATAACAAAACCTTTCAGTCCATAGTGTGAAGTGAACTAAATCAGACACGTAAGCTTAAATACCACACAGTTTTTCTTACATGAGAAACCCCAAACACAAATGAAGAGAAGAATAAAAGATTGAGAATAAGAATTAGGAAGCAGATCTTTCTCAAAGGGGAAGGAGATCAAGCGGTGTGGAAAGGGAGGATGAGAGAAAGGGATGAGAAAAGAAATGAAGAAGTGCTAAGTACATGTCGCAGCTGCACAGAAGAAATGTAAATATTCTGTACTAAACACATGTACTAATAAAGGAAACCCACCAAAATTTTCATAGCTTTTTACCCTGAAAAATAAAAACAAATGACACAGATGTTAAGACCCATCTAATTCAGGTAGCAGGAATGAGCAATGAAGGTCTCCAGATAGGTGACAATTTATTTATAAACTACAATCATATATTTTATGCAAAACTATGAGTTGTGTGTGTGTGTGTGTATGCACAATATTTACAATAAACATTATGCATATCTCTACCTATCTGCCTATCTATCTATCTGAGAATGTCTAACAAGTTCCTGCCTGACAAGGCAAGTACATAAAGTAGAAAAGTGTTCCTTTTGATATTATAATGATATTTTGCAATGCTTCAGTTCTCCTGTTTTGTATGAGCAGTTGCTTTTGAAACACAAATAAATTACTTAAGTAATTAGAACAAAATCACTAGAAAAATCAAGAATATAGAAAGAAAAAACTAAAAATGAATTTATTAATCATCACGGAGGAAGATGCCTTTGATAGTCAGCTGAACATTATTGTAACAAATTCTTGAAGTAGTGAATTTAAAATTAGAAAGTGTCCCTGTGGCTCAGAGTTCTGGAGGTTCCACTTTATGACTACTTGTCTCCACTGCTTCTGAGCCTGTGACGAGGGAGCACATCCTGTTGAGAAGCATTCTGTTAGCAAAATTATCTACCTCATGGACAAGCTAAGGAAAAGAGAGAAAGGAATCCTCCGGGAGAGAGTGCTTTCCATAACCTAAAGATCTCCTGCTAGACCACCCCCCAGTAAGATTTCCCCTCTCCTTCCAACAGCACCAAGCTCAGGACCAGTATCTTAACATATGTGCCTTTGGGAAACATTTCAGGCTCAAATGGTAACAGTGCATAAAATATTCCCTAGTTCATGAATTTCTGATGCTTGGGTTTGTTAGAGGCTAAATTTCCAAATAGAAACAGTATTTTTTAAAGGGTGACAAGTATTTATGTTTGGAATACAGATACAGATACAGGGTCAGTTCTAATAACACATACAGTAATTAACAGTGATTAGTGCATCTAGTCTAACACAGAAATAAAGTCTAGGTGAAAGGAAAAGACTGTCAAATATAAGAATGTGGAAGAAAAAAATTAAAGACCCTTTAGGATGCTCAGAAATCCTAAATTCCTCTGGTTGAGATCAGAGGATTTTATACAGAGCATATCTATCTTCTTCTGTACCTAAAATTACACTAATGCTTTTTGTTTAGTTTTTGTCTTTTTTGAGATAGGGTCTCACTATGCGGTTCAGGCTGGCCTTGAGCTCACTTTGCAGCTTAGGCTGGCCTCGAACTCACATGATCCTCCTGCCTCAGCCTCTCAAGTGCTGGGATTACAGACGTGCACCACCACAACCACACTAGACCAGTAATATTTATTATTAATGACAATAAGTGTGTATATATTTATGTAGCAAAATGTGATGTTTTAATATATATTTTCATCATAGAATGATTAAATGTGGCTAATTAACAGACATCACTTCACAAACTTATTCCTAGTGGTGACAATATTTCAAATCTATTCTGTTAGAAACTTTGAAATAAACACACTATTACTCTAGTCAACACATTATGAAGTAGATCTCAAACATTTATTTGCCTTGGCTGAAATTTTATACGTTGGACATCTCCCCTTTCAGCATCCCACCGACAGCTACTTTCATCCGTCTTACGACTGTGACCTTCCTTTCTGTTTGCATGAGTTTGCCATCTAGATAAGACTTAGCAAGAGAGCAGGGGCCGTAATCAGGGCCCATAAATTCCCAGTGATTGTACCGTGAAAGAAACTTGGATGAGCAAAGAGTACTTCTCTATTTTCATCAGAATGTAACTGAGGATTAACATTTCTCCAGTTACAATGCCGCCCTCAGCCTCTGTTGCATCGTTAATACCTGCAACTTTTCCACGAAGAAATCATAGCTATTTTGATATCACCTTAACACTGCTACATATACCTCAAAACATTAATTATGCTCATTATGACTTCAAAGTTATAGTAGCTGTTATGTCTGTTGTTAGGGATTTCTGTTTAGTGCTTTAATAAGGCAACACAAATTTGTCTTAAAAATATTATGACAAGTTAGGTGTAGTGGTGTATGCCCGTAATCCCAGAACTTGGGAGGCAGAGATAGGAGGATCACAGGTACTCTGAGGCCAACCTGGGCTACACAGTGAGTTCAGGGCCAGCCTAGACTGCACAGTAAGAACCTGTCTCAAAAAAAGTCAAATAAATAAATCTATTTTGACAAACATGTTTTGTTATTCTTTGTCCCTTGAAATCCTATATATCCCATTATATGCATATAAAAATATTCTTTTAAGATGGCATCTGTAAGCTTAAGCAGACTTCTAAAGAAGTCTATGACACAAAGTTAAGAATCCTGCATGTTGTTCTGTGCACCTCCTTAGATGTTTCCTCTGTCACCACACTGGCCTGTGGGCACCTACATCCGATCCATTAATACCAATGTCAGTGTCATTTTCCTGTCTGTTCCCCTAGTAGATCCAGTAAAATGACTCTTATAAAGTACATGCTGGAAAACGCAGGTAAGGTGATACAGGAGGATTACAAGTTCTAGTCCCATCTAAGTACTTGAGGAACAACCAGTCAAAACAATAAATTAATCAATGAGACGGGCTGAGGGAGCAGCTCAGTTTGAGGCCCTGTTATGAATCCTTTATAAGATACACATGTGTGTACTTATGTGCATATACACACACACACTCTCTCTGTCTCTCTCTGTCTCACACACACACACACACACACACACACACACACACACACACACGATATCCCATGAAAAAGGTCTTGCCAGTTACAGCATTAGGTCTCTAAACTGAAGAATGAACCAATATGTGAAATAATTCACAGCTATCGTTGGATTCAGCCCTAAGAATGCCTCTCACAGGGAGGAATTCTGTTTAACACTAGCTTTCATGCCATAAGGATTAACTAAAACTCTGGAGTACTCATATTTCTCTCCTAAGCCATCTTTCTTACATGCATAACTGCTTGTCTTACTGCATATTGTCTGTACTCTAACTTCAATCAGAATGTTAAACAAATGTATCTCACACAGACACAAACTTGGTCATCCCAGAGGACAGGTTTTGGAGCCTCTGAGATTAGCAAAGTCTCAAACTCACAGACTCTCAAGTCTCTTATATAAAATGGTATGATATTCACAGATAGCCTACAGACACACATACATAATATTCACATATAGCCCATGTGCTTTAAATGATCTCTAGATTATTTATATTACTTAATATAATCCCCATGTATGTAGAGGTTATAAGACTATGCATGTTAAACACAGAGACAATTTTTTCTGAATATTTTCTACCCATGGTTGGATAAATACATAGATGCAGAACCCAGGACATGTTGCATAAATAGTCCTACACTACTGTGGTTGTGTATACATATGAACACTTATATACATATGTATTTCAGGTTATTTATGTGTGTGTTTCTCCCAAACTAGATCATAAACTCCTGTAATGTAAGTACGTAGGATTTTTATAGAATAAAAGGCCACACTCCTGAGTTTGTTTGGAAGGTCAACAACCTAACAGAACCCAGGCAATTATCTCATCCCTGTTCAGAGTTTATTTTCATACTTAAATATAACCGATGATTCCTCTTTCCACCAGCCACAGAAATTGTTTCTTATAAGCCACAAGGAAAGACCTTATAAAGTAAACTTATTTAAATAAGTAAAGAAACCAAATGCAAAAGCATGTAGGGAAAGAAAAACTCATAAACTTGAAAAGAGATAAATATATGTTTTGTTTTCCTGAGTGGAATAGTCTTTTTGTTCAAAGGAGCAGAAGATCTACTAACACTCAGGATTGCAAAGAGGGCATAAGAGTTTTTTAATGGAGATAAGTGTTTATACACATATTGAAATCTTGGCATTGAGATGTTCTGTCAAGGATGGAGAAGTTGATTTTCTCTGACAAAATCATGTCTATTTATGATATCTTTTAATCACTGAACCAACCACAATATTTGGTACCACATTTTACACATAGTTGTTACTCAAGTTTTTTAAGTGAGTTACTGATGTAGTGTCCAACCCCACTTCTCAGCACCAGAAGAATAAAGCAAGATCACATAATGAGAGAAAGCCCGTGTACTGTGGCTGAGATTGGGCCTGGTAGTTAGTGGTACAGTTTCTTTCTACCAGTCAGGTAAGGCCCTCTGATAAAAAGGCCACAAGGGTCATCAAATCGATCTGGGGATGACAAAATCCACATCACTCCATTGTTCAGACAGACATGCGATTATTAAATGCTTTGTAAAAAGTATTGTGACTTTTTGTATTGTCAAGTGCTATAGAAGATTAAAGGTTTAAATCAAACCATTCCTGGCAAGTTAAACTGTTAGCACAATGTTTTCCCAAGTAATTTAATCCAATTTCTGCAAACATGTGCTTCTTATAAACTGTATTATCCTCAAATGACACTGATTGATAAGAAAACCAGAGATTAAATTAACAGCCAGCACTGTTGAAAGGCTTTGGTGTTCCATGTCCTGGCTTTTACCCATAATTCATAAGCCAGCAATATTTTTTTGCCATAGATTCTTAATCCCCTTAAAGTTCCAAAAGTACATGATCCTTTGAAGTCACGAATAAAAGACCAAGTGTAACAACAGCATCTCTGCAGACAGCCTCTCACCCGGTTTGGCTACACTCATCGCTTCCAGCTCCTCAAGCAGTGTTACTTCAAATGTCACTTGACATCAAAAGGCAGAATGGATCAGTAAAGTCTCGGATTAGAACCAGTCCACTACTCCAGAATAATACCCATTACCAAACAACTCAAGTAAGGGGAAGAGCAGGTGAAGACACTTAGCTACACGGGTGAACATTTATTTTTGAATATGAAAAAAATGTAAAAAGGATTCATGGGAAATACTGTATGAGCACAAGATATGAGTTAAGATGCAGCCTGAAATAGACATGGTTTAAAAACTCACATATTGGCTTCAGACATACAAATATGTATACGGAGTGAAGTGGATGCTGAAATAAATACAGCCTGCTTTGATGAAACTTAAAGCTGCAGAGCAATGCAGCGTAACGTTAGTCTGCCAAAAAAGGCTTCTAGGAATCAGCCGTCATACTGATTTCCCGAGAATGTGACCCAGTCAAGGGCCTCCGTATCTTCCTCCTTACACAGGGTAAAGCAGCCGATCCAGGCACCTTCTCTGCCTTTCAAGAGTTAATATCCTATAACTTGGGATTTCTCAAGCTTTAGTATGCATACAAATCAGTTTGGGAGTTCAGCTCAAGTGTTTATTTCTAGAATCATCACCATGGATTTCTTTTTGAGAAATCTGTGCCACAGCTTCAAGATTCTTCACATTAAAAGACCTTCAAGTTTCCTGCCATGGAAAGCCTGGTGGCCGCATTTTGAGAAATAGCACTCGGGTATGTGTCATCAGAGGGAGGACAGTTGTGCTCGATCTCTCTCTGCTGCTAGACTGTCTCTCTACATCTCTATGCCACGTGTTTTTTTGCTCTAGCTGCCACACAGGCACCAGTTGCTTTAGCTCTGGACAATACCTAGAAGTACAACGTGTAGACAGCCTCAGAGATAGATCCCTGTGTGCCACACAGAGGGAAAAGCATCGAGGTTCATCTGTGCTAAAGCACATCGGTCTGCATTTCTCTGTGCCTTATTCTGCACGTCAGCCCCTCCTGATACGGTTTCATTAGATTTCACCAAAGTCACAAAGAACTAAAGAATAACATAGAAGAAGGGAAACACATTTCCATTTAACTGCTCCCAAAGTCCTAGATAAAAGTACAAAAACCAGAAAAAAAACTCAGAGAAGTTATATTTCAAATACATGTGTATGCTGATTTTATTGCCCTTTTATTTGTGGCTGCTTTTCCTAAGTAATAGGCCCACTTTTCTTGGGGAAACTATGTCACTTGTCTTTTCTTCTCAATTTGATGCACCAAATGCTGTGATCCCCAAAAGACTAAAATTTCCAAAGTCTGGATTATGGTATGTATGGCAAATAAATATTGGTTGGATTGAACTTCTTAATCAAAAAATTGCAACCTCTGAAAACATGAATCCTTCTACTTTTAACTCCCATAGCACCCTCCTCATAAACTGTGGGGAGACTTATTACATTGGAGAATTGAAAAGCAGCACATCTAAGATGAGTTTCTAATACTGTTTATATTATTATTTTGTTTCTGTGAAGAGAATACGATACAAATGACATGCCCCAGAAAGTTAATGAGGCAGAGCCCTCGGCCATTTCTATGAATCACTTCTACAGAGCTGATAATGATCCAAAATTAGCTCATATAAAATGCCAAACATTTCCTGAGATCTTTACTAAGTAGTAGAAATAATTTAGTGGGTAGTGTGCTACTTTGGGATGTCACATGCTCACTTGCCATGTACGGGGAGTCCCAGATAACTGAAATGTAGGAAGAAAAAGAACATCACCTTAGAGAACACTGAACCCTAATCCTCCCAGAGAAACCGTGGGCCTCAGCCGTCCGCATCTGGAGCAGCAGCGTTCGCAGGCCTGGGCACTTGGATGCTGAACCACTACTGTACAGACATTTCATTTTGACTTCGACTTCACTGCATCTAAGTTAGTGAGTCTTCTCAATGAGTAGAATGCTAAAAGGAGAGGGAATAATATACTACTGACATATATTTCAGCAAATAATGGCAGCTGGAATAAAAACGTTTTATAATCTAATGAGACTGGATTTGAAATAAGGCTTTATTTCACACTAATGGCATGAGTTTGGGCCAAAAATGTATCAATAGTGATGGAATTTATTGAGGATTTTTAGGGTAGAACTTCTGCTAAGTGCTTTATACTGGTTCTATGAGCGATTGGGTGTGTTAAATCAGTTCTCATATTGGTTAGATAATTTCTGTAATGATTTAAAGGAGAATACACCCTAGAATGTACGTGTAATACAGACTCAATGAGTTCTAGGTCCCGTTACTCTTTATATAATTCCTTCTCTAAAGTATTTCAGTAAATTTTGTGTTGTGAAGCTCTGCAGACTTTTAGAGTTTATTTATGAAATCCTTTCCATACAAAAAAGCAAATATCTTGCTTTCATAAAGTCAGTGACATTATATAAATATAAATCCTTGAAACCAGAAATAGCTCATCTAGAGGATTCAGACAGCATCAGTGCTACAAGTAAATAGAGTAGAGAGAAACATACACTGCATGCTTAGAAAGGAACAGTTTGGGATGTGATTTCCTCTACCACTCTACCTAAAATAATTCTAATCACACATGCCTGTTGTGGGACCTCACATTTACCATGATTGTGCAGTTTTTCTCTCCATTATAATAATCTCCTTGTCCCCCTTTTCCGTCTTCCTTCCTTTGAATAATAATTTTAAATGTATCATTATTAAAAGGTAAATATCCTTAGATTTTAAATCCTGTGTCCCTAATACATGTTAGAATTATTTGAGAAAACTGAAAAAAGAATTAGAAAACACAATCTTTTACTGCGCATGTTTGAAAATAAGGATATAATTGCTAGTTAGGTTAAAAAAAACATGGTATACTATTTAAAAGTGCACATATTTCATCTTCTAGCCGAGCATCTGTAGCTCTTAGCTAGCTTTATTCATGTATGCTGTTCTCCCTGAGAAATTCGTCCGTTTGTTCTCCTACATCATGATAAAGCTAGTAATAGTGATATCTCACCTTTCTTTTGCGAAATGTAAAACATGTAAGAAAGAAGATTTGATGAAAATACTACTCAAAGATGAAGGAAATAGTAAACACTTGTAGTGATTTAGGTAACAAGATGAGAAAATAAATGAACTCTACATGATAAACTTAACATTTTCTTGTGGAATTAATAAATGACCCAGTACAGACTCTCAAGGTGTTATAAGTAATTTTCAGAGAAAAGAAAAGCTATTTTATAAATCAGCTGAATCTTACCATCATCATGTGACTTATCTAGTTCTTGGAATAAAATACAGAAAGGAGTAATTCACTTCGGTAACTGATATCTCTTTATAAGGTTGCAAATAAAATAGTTCCTTAGCAGCCAGTTCTCCCTTCTCCCTTTCAGTACTGAACTAATTCTATCGATTTTATTAAAGAATCTTCCCACCTCATGTAACTCGGTGGGTCCAGATAGGCGTGATGCTTCCTTCCATTTTCGAGTAACCCCTGTAGATGTGGGCGTGTGACCCATGCATGTCCACTGAGATACAAAATTTTTAAAAATACATAGCAGAGGACTTGCTTGATGATTCTGTGCTTTAAAAATAAGACATAAAAGAAGAAAAAATGAGTTCCTGCTAGAGGTTTTCATGTCTTTCATGATTCCAGAACTGTGGTAGACATTTTGTAGCCACAGGAAAGAACTATGATAGCATACTGAAGACAGCAAGCTAGGAAACATCAAAAGAACCTGGATTCCTATGATGTCACTGAGACACCAAATTAAGCAACCCTAGAAATGCTCTAACTGAAAACTCTTTGTTGTATGTGAACGTGTATATTCTCTAATAAATCAAGTGAGTTTCTTCTTGCTGAAAGTACCCGACAATACATGGAAAATCTAAAACTGATTTTAAAAATCAGTTTTAAATCATGGAATTAGCATGCCAATTTTTCCCTTAATATTTTAAGACTTTCCTCATGTTATTAAAGACTTCTAAAATAAGTTTTCAAAAACCAATATTATATGATAATCCATCTATCCATTTGCCTTTTGTTACTTGTGAAAAACTCATTATTTCTATACACAAATGATGAAAGCAATGCTGTAGTACAACTAGATCATTTGATGGGTCCTCTGTTTCATTGACTTATTCCCCTAACAAGGAATTATTGGCTTCCAATTACAAACAAAATACACTAAAATGCAAGGATGAAAGAAACATTTCTTGCTATGGGAACTAGAAGCATAATACAAGAAGAAAGCACAAAAATAAACATGTAAAATTATGCAATTATACATGTTTTGTTGCTTTAAAAAAGGTAAAATCAAAGTAGTAAGTAAATAAATAAGTTGTTATGCTATTAAATTTTACTAGAAAAATAAATTTTTGTTAGCATGAGATCTAGACATAGCTGACAACTTTAGATGAGAACCAAGGAGATCTTACTACAACTGCAAGTAGTGGCTATGTTAACTGTCCTCTAAATACAATTTACACTTAATGTTACAGATTCCTCCCAATATATAACATCCACTTTGTGTAAGGATCCATAGCTCTTCATCTGTTTCAACTGATTCAAGGGAATGGGCCAATTAGGGTTTCCAAAGTTCAGTTTCTGATAAACTGAGCCAATAATTACAAATTCCATCCCACAAGCCAATTATGTCTAATTAGTGCATAGCATTACTCCTGAGAGGGTCTTTTGGCCCAGCAGGAGGTACTCACACACGACTTCAGCTCACTGAATTAGAGCAGAGAAAAACCATAACTATGCAATAACTGGAGGTTGATGGTTCAGCAGAGCAGGGGAACAAGAATCCAGGTCGCCCCGGTTGCTGCTGGGAGCCATTGCACACTGTGTGGAAGAACATCCAAGACTAACCCAAGACATAAAAGAGAACAGAGCTGAAGAATCCTGGACAGTTTGTCAAGTCAGCTGGATTTTGCTGTTTTAGGGCTTTCATTCAGCTAAGATCAACCCCAAATAATAATTCTTTTCCAAAACAATAAGGAAAAATGAACCGAAGTTCATATCGTTTGATATATATTGAGGAAACTTTGTTCAAGGTTGCTCACTTAAACAAAGTCAAAAGTCCTTGACAATATTATATGTAGTATATATGTAACTTATCATATAGCAATAATAGATAAGCCAATTTTACCTTATATCTATAGTGTGTAATTGGAAAAGTTTAAAAGGCAAAATGTATTAAGCCCTCTTCTTTAAGCATAATAGGAAGTAATGCATTTAATAATATACCATGAAAAATATCTACAATAGTTTAGCTAAAATGTAATTGGAAGAAATAGTTACTTTGGCTCCTGTGGTTTACACCACCGAGCCTAATAATACTGCTGAGGTTTCCTATCTATCAAATTACCCATCGGGGGTGGACTAATATGTGGATTAACACTGGCTTTAGCCATAAGCCAATCAATGTTGAAAATCACTTCCTATGAAATGCACAGAGCCAGAGTTTTCATTATAGAACCGCAGAATCTAACCTATAGACCTTTTGCTCTGCAGTTTGCAAAACTTAATAAAGCTGAGAGCTTATTACTGATAATACAATTACATTAGGAAATACTCTAAGAACATATGTTAAGACATTGTATGTGACTGAGGAACTAAAGCAGACATGGATAGCGAAGTACTTTCAGGTAATCTTCACTCAGATTCTCAGGGTTGTTTCCTAATTCAATATACAGAGCAGAGTGTCCATAATGTGCCTGCATAGGGGTTGGGGGTATAGCTCAGTGGCATAAGCGCTTGCCTGGCAAGCGCAAGGTCCTGAGTTCGATCCCCGGTACCAGGAAAAAAAAAAAAAAAAAAAAAAAAACATAATGTGCCTGCATGGATATACACAGACTGTGATAAAGACTTTCCTTCCAATAGTTGAAGAGGACTGGGATATGAGGCAGAATAAGCCTAACGTAACTGGAAACTGACTTGTAGGTTTGCCTAACTCTTCTTTTGTTTTAACTGTTACATTTATTACCATCTATCAGTAATATTCACAAGGCATACACGGGTGGCAGGTGAAATGGAAAATGGAAAAGGTAAGACCATGCAGCCCCAGAGTAACAGAATGACTGTTTCTCTCTTCTTACACTCAAGTCCCGAGAGTGGGGTCCCTACTGGAAGGTGATGGCTTGGCCCAAACATGCTGCTCACGTACTTTGTAGCTTTCTCACTGAAGGTCTGTTCTTACTGTAGTCCCACTACCACAGAAAACAACCCTAAACCCACTTTTATTTCTAAAACTGGAATACTTTGCAAACTACTTTTTCAACCAAGACAGCACATTTTCCCTGGTTTTCTTTCTCTCCCTGTCTCTTTATCTGCCCCTTCCTAATACCTCTCTGCATTTTTCTGACCCCCTACCCACACTTCTTAATGTGGACATGCCTCAGAACTTAGTCCTAGCACAGGCTTTCTGATTGGTCCACACCTAAAGCCTCATTCTCATTTCATTATTTCACTTCCAGTTAGCTCCATGGTTTTTACTGCTGTCTATAAGCAGTGACTCCCAAATTTGTCTTTAGTTCAGAACTTTCACTGAATCACAGACATGCACATTCAAGTGCCTAGCCATTGTCATTTCCTGTGTAACTGATTTGTCTTAAAATTAAAACCGAGCTTCTAACATTCCATATACCACTCTACATAGACCCGTTCCAGCCCTGCTTACCAGATGGTCTTCCACCTCTCTGTAAATGGGTCTAGCATTCTCCTAAATGTTCAGATCCAAACTGCTGAGCCCATGTTTTACTCCTTTCTCAAACCCCATTTTTATATCATACTTTTGACTGCAAATACTACTATCTACATAATAAAATATAGACCTAGGATCTAACCACTTAATCTGCATGCCATAGCACGAGTAAGCCACCATGTTGTTTTAAAAAGTATTTTGACAAAAAACCTTAGTTGTGTATCACATACAACAGGCGTTAAAACAAGTATACAGTGTACAATGACCAATGAGCTAATTCATATATGCATTACTCTACATAATTGGTTTTTACAGTTTTTCTTTCTATTGGTGAGAAACTTAATATATACTCTCAGTAATTTTCAAGAAGCCATCATCTACCACTTCTTTCCAGTATTATTTTAATAGTCTTCTAATTATTCTCCCTACTTTCATCCTTATTCTCTTTTGGTCTTCTCAACATAGCATAAAGAGTGATGCTTTTAAAATGATAGTCAGATCCGCCAACTCCTTTGTTCAATATTCTCTGTCTTCCTTTAGCAGAGTGAAAAGACCAAAGACTTCCTGTGGCTGTGGCGTGCAGTTCCCATATGCTAATGTCCTCTGTGAACTCTGCCCATGCGCATCCTCAGCTTTAGTTGCCATGGTCTTCTTCTTGATCCTGTAACATTCCACATCCTTCCTGTCTCAGATGTTTTATACTCTATCTGCCTGGGACGCCTTTCTCTCACACTGTTACGTTGCTAAGTCCTGTCACATTCTCTTAAGGTCTTTACTCAAGTGTTCTTAGTTGAAATCATCCTGATTTTTCTATGGTAGAAAAACACTGCACACCTTCCCACCACAACCCACACACCCTTAAAAAATTTATCCTTTATACTTATCGGATCTAATGAGTTGCCCCTGTTATTCATAGTGTTTACATTATTCTTACAAGATAAAAAATGATTTGGGGGGGAAGTCATATATTTCTATTTTAATCATTGCCATCTTCAAAATTTAGAATAGGCCAGTACAAGACAGAGAAGATCAAGATTTGTTAAATGAGAAGAGGAGTAAGTCGACTTTTGGCCTATCTCACAACTGTTGACGGAAATCATTGTTCCATACAGAACAAATGCTGTCCTCTAACACATTATAATAACACATTCAATCTTTGCTCATTCAGACTTATAATTTCTATCAGTAATATATTCCAGGTTTCAGTGTCACCCATATTTTTTAACTCTACTTCCACTGCTTCGTGTTATTGATAATATTATGAGTGTTTGAAAACTATTTTCCAATTGTTCTTTACTACTATATAAATTTGATTTTCATACTTTGTATCTGTCAACCTTGTTAATCTTATGTATTATTTCTATTAGCTACTTGACCACCAGGTACAAGGCCAGAGTTGTCTTGCAAAATCTATGTGCTTTCTGCTTCTTCTCTATGTTTTTTACAGAAATCATAAGAATGAACACTGTTTCTCAGTCAATATTTTAGGAAGGGGATTTCAGTCCTACATTGTTAAGAAAAATGATATAATATGTGTTTCCTAATTAGTCTTTATTAGGAGGATGAAATTTCATTCTTTGATTAATTTTCTGTTTATCATGAATGCATAAGTGGAGTGTTTATAATGAAAGAAACATGAATTTTTTCATATTTTTTGGCTTCAACTGAGAGGACCATGTCAGATTTAAGATGTATACATTTCGTTGGTTGATTTTTTTCAAATGATGAGTTAGCTCTGCATTCCCAGGATAAACTTCACTAGACTGCTGATGATCCCATTTTAGATTTTTGGGTTTGGTATGATAACATTTCAGTAATCATTTTTTGTGTCAATCCACATGGAAGATAATACTCCATGTTTTCTTCACATTGCCATTATCAGACTTTAGCAGCAGCATGACAATGACATCAAAAAATTCATCAAGGAGTGTTACAATCCTCAATTTTTGGAGAGAATGTGTATAGAAGTTATCTTTTTTGTACAATCATAAATATCTGAAGCCCCCTGAACATAGATTTGTGTTTATGAGGGGGAGCGAATGGAAAGGGGATGAATTCTAATAGGAAGTTTAAAATCTTTAACTGAGAGAGCTTCTGTTTTCAGCCCTAGTAATGTTATTGCTCTTTACTTTGCTTGATATTAAAAAAAACTCCACACCTTTTCTTCTATCTTCACATCTGTGGGGTTTTTTTTTGTTTGTTTGTTTTTATTTTTTAGAAATAAGTACTCTATGGTACTAGAGATGAGCAATGTTTTATGCAAAACTTTCTTTAGGGCTAACTGCTGCAGAGGCACTTGCACCTTAAACCTTAGTAAGATAGTTTATCTGGAATGTTTTATATACTTTAACAATTGTGTGAAAATGGTGAATATTTTTGGTTGACGTTTATGTGCACATTAATAAGTATTACCAGAAATAATGCCTAATAGACACAAATAGACATAATGTGCATCATATCATAATAAGCAAATAATTTGTAAAACTAACGAATACTTTTAAGGTGTTTACATTTTGTGGGAGAACATATGAAAAATAAATATACATATAAAATATAATTTATAATGTAGTTTGTTATTAGTTACTAGTAAGTTGAAGTGGTTAATATAATGGATGAGTGCACAAGGAAGAGAAACATATTTTCAGGTTCTCAATAAATGTGCATCTGACTGAGGTAAGTTTTGTAAGTCTCAGAGTACCTCGTAATCTATATGATCTTGGCATGTCAGGGAACAAATTTAACTTGAGATCGTAACCTACCTTTACTTGATTTCATTATCCAACCGTACCAACTAGACTTCTTTGTATGTTTAGTATTGTCTTGGTTACTTTTCTCTCGTTGCTGAGACAAAATACCCAACACCCAAAATGAAGGAAGGAAAGGTTTCTTTAGTTTACAGTTTGTGGAGGTTTCAGTCCATATTTGGCTGGTTTTGAGGCAGAGTGGCACATGGCAGAGGGCAAACTGTTCAGGGCAGCAGAGCACAGCAAAACCAACCAGTCAAAGGGAGGAATGGCTGCAAAACAGCCTCCTTTTCTCTCCTACATTGTAAACAGCCTACTCCCACCCAGGGGTCGTGAACTTCTCACACAGTCTCCATGCCCTCCTCTTCCACAGGCTGAGGATGTGTACAAAGTAAGCACCCCAGCTTCCTCCTGAGTCACTCAGCTAAACCTCTAGATTCCTCAAGTTGACACAATGTATCAACCATAACAAGTATCTTTGTTGCAGAAGTGAGAGAATGCATAGATGAAGAATAAGAACGGAATGTGCTAGGATGGCAAAATGGGCTCTCCCTAACTCAAATTTCTAAATATCCATCCACAAAATCCTGTGACACAGGTTAAAACGTTCTGCATGCAGTAAAGATCATATTACTTCAAGACAATTTAAGTCAATCTCACATTGAAAGTAAATTATATTTTTATTTCATTTCAGCTATATGTTGGTAAGGCACAAAGTCGGGATTTTTTAAAATGTCCTCACTGCAGCAGGACTTGATTAAAATTCTGGTGGTTCTGCAAAGTGGGATTAAAATAATATTTTGCCAACAGTAGGGAATATTTTTGAAGATACAATTTCCCACAAGTGACCACGAGCCCGAAACAGCAGTAGAAAACGTTTTTGTGGAAAAGCCTACTTACAGCTTAAAGCCAAACACTGGGGCTTAAAGGTGCATTAAACATTTGCTGCTTTCTCCTGACAGCTTTGATGCTCCAGACAGAGGAGCCAGTTGGAGTGACAGATGCTGTCTCCCAGGGGTGTTGGAGGGTTCTGTCATTTGCTTGTTGGCTGATATGTAGCCAGTTTACTAGAAGTTTCTCCTTAAGGCTGGGCCAAGGTGGCAAAGATATCTCGAAGGCTTGAAAAGTGGTTATTAACAAACAAAGTAAAACCCTTTCAAGATTTTAGAGCAACAGTATAATTATTGCATTCTATACCAGCTGAATACCAGTGTTGCCACCTAGTTATGAGCAGGCATTTGATTACTGTTGAGTTAAACACACTTTTTTCTGTGAGAATTCTCAGAGCCTTACATTTTGAAGCAAAAAATGATGACTCCTTAAGAGAAAAATGCACTGTGTAGTTTTTCCCCACCTTATTTGGACATGGAACATTTTTTTTTCAAATTATGCTTAATAATGTGTCAAGAAGTTGTGAACTAAGCCTATGAATTAGTCAAGGTAATCAATGTCTAATAGCCCTAATATTTTGGTGACCTAACTTAAAGATTTAGTTCTATTTCCTATTATAGCCCATCATGGAATTATTTGCACTTTTACGTGATTTTCTTCCAAACAGTGATTCATAGAACTGAGTTTTTCGATCCTATGGTTCTTCCATTCTTAAGGATTCCTCAGTGCTTTTTACTGGATCACCTCCACCTGTGATTATGGTTATAAAAGGAAAAAGATGATTATGAAAGGAAAAAGTATATTTGATGTTGATATATTTTAAATGTCTCAATCTTAAAATATGTCTCCAAAGAGTCTCTTTAAGAGATGGAAGCAATTCTTCCTTTAAATGTAGGCATGAGCTGATAACTTATTTTTAACTAATTTTATTGAACAGAAGTGATTTTAACTTACTTCTGACCAAAGGTAATAGAAAACAGGCAGCTTCTTTTTCATGTTCCTTTTTCTTTTTCTTGAATTACGTTCCCTGAAAAAAGCACAAGTACCAATTGTGAGGACAAGGTTGGCTTCATGCTTGTGTGGTCTCTGCAGTCTCACAGTGCCACAGTTGTTTTATCAACTTATAATTATTCATAATTTTTAACAAGAAACCCGATATGTTTATGTTCCACCAAGCACCACTGACTGCAAAGACACTGTGTGAAAATATTCAGGCAGCCTTACAGAGAGGCCATTTTAGGAGAAGACTGATGCCTCCTACCAGGAGCCAATGAGAAACTAAAGATGGCTGCAAATGGTTGCGTGTTGGGGGCATCTTGAAAAGAAATCTACCAGTCTGCATGAAACCTTCAGATAGTACCAGCCCACTGATGTCTTGATTGCACTGTGAGGATAGGCCCTAAATTAGGACCACTCAACTGATTTCATATCTTCAAAAGTCATGAGATGGTAAATGTGTGTGTGTGTTTTTTAAAGCTACTAAGTTTTGGGTAATTGCTATGCAGCAACAGAGGAATTTTAGAGACTGACCCTAAAGGTCACATTTCCTTTAGCTTATTTCCCATTAACCAAAGGCTAGCCACACAGATTTAATCGAAAAACAAAAGATGAAGAATCAAGATTTTTGTCTTTAAGATAATAACTGTAGATAAGCTCATAGTCATCCTCATTTGTTAGAATCTTTCTCTTCACAGTGGAAATAAAATGCTGACAAGAGCAGGTGAAATGGGGAGGGTAACTGGTTCTACATAAAAAAATTTAAGGCTTTAAAAGGACCTATAGCTGAAACACAAACATTAACTAACGTAGTTTTTAGTTAAACCACAATTGTTAGCATTAGACATCTTTATTTTTTCAAAATTTCCCTTTCTGGGAACATGGGATATATTCTTAGATATCATATTAACACAATCATACACTTGTAGTCAGAACAACATTGGTTCCATCTTGTTTTTCTATGTCCATTCTTGATTTAATTAAGCACTCAACAAATATGAAGCCTGATTTATTCCAATTACATGAAAATCATATTGATAACCATAGCAGGTTCCTGATAAAGACACAAAGGAATCAGAGCAAAGGAACTTTGCTTAAGAACTATTACATTACTTTATTAAAAGCCAAAACCACACCACATTCATTCAACAAATTATTTTTTCATAGCTACTACAGACTAGATGTATACATCACTGGGTGTTTTGATATTGCAGGTCCTCCGGTTGAGGGACCTGCGGACAATGCCAGGGAAGAGGACACTATGAACATGTGGTTCAGTGTAAGTAATGGTGGCTGGGAAATAAAAGCTTTTTGGAGGACCACGAGATAAAGCTAAGAGTCTCCTGCAGTGCAGTGAGTTTAGAAACAGACTGAAGGTGAGGAATAACATATTAGACCGAGTTTGTGTCAGATAGGGATGGTGGCCGGACTGTAAGCCAGGAAGAAAAATAAAGCAGGGAGGTTGGACCGATGATGGCTTTCCCAAGAACAACAAATAAAAGAACTCAAACTATCACAACAATGACAAAGTATCTTAACACCTTGTTAATGGAAGCCAAATGGACTTAGGACAGAAGTTGGAAAAAGGAAGACATGGATGGAAAAAGACAATGTTAAAAATTTTAGGAGCAGGTGGAAAAAAGGAAGGATGGGGACCTTTAACAGAAGAACAAAGAATGGAAGTGATTGTGGGCAAACAGTGGGATCTCTAAAGCACCTCTGCCAAGATGACCACAGAATCCCACAGCATAATGGAGCACATGGCTCAAAAGAATGGTAAAGGAAGTCGCTGGAAATCAGACTTTGACTAAACTGAAGCCAAACAAAACATGTCAGCTCCCTCAGGACAGCACTGGAGATGGAAAAGCACACTGGGAATCAGGTGTCAGAACATTAACAGATAGGCTTTGCAAAAGATGAGGTGGAAATTGATGGCTTTGATAGCTTAGATATAAAGAGAATAGAATTTATTGGCTTTGGGAGTTATTTTGTTGTTTACAAAAGAGAGGGCGAATAGTCACCATAAAATTGCTCTTAGGCCTCGAGTGTAAATAATCTTCTGACTTTAAAATATGTAGGATGAAGAAACTTGAACAGCCCTCCTCAGAAAAGTCGTGTCTTAAGTTTTTTGATAGTAAAAAACAAAGTTTTCAATTCAAAATGACCCCGATTCCTAAACTATTTTCCACTAGAAGAAAAATGTCCTCCCAACAAAGCATTAAAACTTTAAAGGAAATATCTAAGAAGTCTATAGATAAGTCAACAGCCCATTCCTACAGCATAATGTCTGAGATCAGCAATTCACAGATAAAAGATGATGATGTCCACAGCTTTGGAGATGCCAGTCTGTGACTGACCTGCTCCTCTGCTCTGGACCTGTGGTGCAACCGTCATCCTTGTGGGGAGCATACTGTGGAACAGACCACGTATTCCATGTGAAGGACATGAAGAGAGACAGAGGAAGAGACCAGTGTCTCACACAGTCCACTTGACTGCCACCCCAGTAAACCTAAACCTCCCACTACACCCTGCCTCTTAAGCTTCCTACCCCCTCCCCAAAGGCCTGAGCTGAAGGCTAGACCTTTACACACATAGTCCTTTAGGGAACACGTAGGATCAAATTCCAGCAGAGGGTCAAGATTTTAAACTATGCACAATAGAAACTTCAGTTATAATACACACATACACAAATGTATATATAATGTTGCTTGAAGAAGGGAAAATTAGGGAAGTTAGCACTTGCATTGTCCTACTATTCCTTTTTATAATAACATATTAAACTCAGTCATTCTAGAAACAAATAAACGAGGCTGAAAAGTCATTGTTTTCCAGAAAGTAAATTAAACATTAATACTTGCCATATATATAAATATGAGTCTGAGTATAAACATATGAAATTATATCCAGAGGCTGGCACAACAGTTATGAGGATTTTTACTTTATGGAAAAAATGTAAAGCAGTAAATGTAAAAAGCATAATAAACCCACTACCTCAGACCCACGTTGATTTTTATGCCCTAAATAATACTTACTTCAAAGTTTTAGCATGCAGGCACCAAAGTTAAACCCACCAAAAGAAAGAGTTTCTACAAGTGAAGCAATCCTCTTTCCCAAGTTTAATTTCATTCCCTGCACATTTCAATAACGTGGGTCTCTATCAGGCCACTCTTCAGGGGATAATTTATTCCCAATGAGAAAGGTCAATTTTCCCGCTAACAAAATCTCATTGAGTAAGCTGCTCTGCGCTCCTCCCGCAAGCGTGAAAGCTCGCAGGTGAATTCGTCTAATGACCAGCACTACCGCCTCAAGATGAAAAGGAAGGGCTCTTGGAGTCAGAAATCAGTGTAGTCATCTGGATAGCATTAGAAATGAGATAGCCAAAGGCACAATCCTAGGCCGAACGAAGCTCACTGGAGCTGGAGAAACTAATTTTTTTTTTTTTTTTTTGTCCCGGGAATCAAACTCAGGACCTTGCTCTTTCCAGAAAGTCACTTTTGCCGATGAACTACATCCTACGAAGGGGACACAGGATGCAGGAGGAGCGCTAAAAGCAGGGACTGTGTCCACAGTAACTGTCCTGAATACTCTTTTTAATGGGCCTCCGTGTGACTATTTGCCTAAGCAACTTTGCCACCATATACGTCACAGGAAACGGGCTTTATTCTAGAAACCTGTCAGATTGGAGATGGCTTACTCTAACTAATGACACCCGCGAGTGTGTGTGGGGGGATCAGTCAGCTTTTCAGGGTCACTGTGACCTGTGTTCTTCAGGGGATCACACTGACACAGGGAAGTAGCTCACCTTGGCCATCACTAGATCACACTTCCAGAAGTCCCTGGAGATCACCAAATCCCGCCACCACGCTTTCCTCCAGGTGTACAGTGACAGCCACACCTTCAATCAAGGAGAGTTTCTGGAAAGAAACAAGATTCTGTCTTTAAATTTTTCAGCTATACGCTTTGGAGAAGCATGAAATGGATCTAAAAAAGCTTGGAAAACATCATTACGGAGCAAGTAGATTGTAAAACGGCCTCTGGTTATTGTTGATTTGACTCTCCTGATTGCAACTCTTTTATCATCAATGCCTTTAATTGGTTGTTTCTTTTACTTCGGTGCTTCACTTCAGATGTTGGCATCTCTTTAATTTTTTTCAGTCATTATTGACTTGAATGTTTATTTTTCCCTCCTGCCTCAAAGCAACTAGAGCCCAGATCACACAGATAACTACTGTTCCTCCTCTAATATTTGAAACCCTAGACAAAGGTAGTTTATACTCTCACTGTCCTCGTGTTGTAAATCCTTCTGTCTCGCCTCATTACCTCCAAATGAACAGAGCCTGTTTTGTCAGTGGTAATGGCCCAGGAGGTTTTCTGGTGCTTAGAACCTTGTGTCATCGTATAACAACAAAGGTGAGAGTCAAAAGGAAAGCGCAGAATTTGTACCAACCATTCCCTCCTGCAGGAGCTAAGACCTGGCTTTAGGGTTAATCACAGGAAGCTGGAACGCAGTACAACTTCCGGATACGGACTGTTAACCAGTGTGATGCGGCTATTAGCCTCTTCTCCTGGTGGGGTCGGCAGAGAATATTTTTCACGTCTTTCTCTCAAAACACAAACTTTTGCATAGTTATTTTCCACTCCATTCCTGCCCCTTGAAAGTTGAAAAGTTGCAGGCAACACACTGAATTTGTAAGAGACCGAGAGGAGTTGAATAATTCACCAGTGCCCCCTAGTGTTTGGTATAAGCAACATGCTGGAAACCAGTCTTTTCTGCGGCGGTGGCTTTGCTAACGCAGGTGCTAATCTTTATTTTTATTTTTTTTATTTTTTGGACAAACGTAGTTTGTTTCCAGTATATTTAAGTAAACAGTTCCAGTTCTTCCTATAAAAAACTTTCTGGAAGCAAAATTGTCGCATTTTCCAGGTCAGGAGATATTTCTTTCATAGTTCTCTCTAAATGGACAATGAAGTCCAGTCGTACCATTCCTGAGAGACTGAAACTAAAAATTAAAAGAAAAAAATAACCATTTCAGCACCTTTTATTTTAAAGAAGTGTAACAGCAAGAAATTAATACAAACCTATGCTATATTGACTTCTGCGTTTTAATTTTGTCTTTAAGTAGATATAAATGTGATTGCCTTTATTAATAGGATGATTAATTTAATCTCAAAAAATCTACCATAAAGGAGACAAATTGCCCTTCTTGGGCTGGAGGATACATACACATGACCTTTCTAAGGGACTGCAAGTCAAACCATGGGTTTGAAATCACGCATTATAGAACCAGGTTATTCTTTGTTGAAGGAAGGCAGCTAAGCGGTCTAATCTTTTCACAGGTGATAGTCTTCCCCGAAGTCCCAGACACGCGCCGCGAGGACCATTCCCTCCTTATGCGCCCACATGGGGCCCCTCAGACCTTCCTGATAGCTGCGTGGAATCCAGGAGAGGCAGCACAGCTGGACCCCCACAGAGGAAGCAGTACTCAGTGTAGAGGGACGTTGGCTTCCAAGACAATAATAAAAAATGATTAAATATCAGTAGCAGAGCGACTAATAAACTCATATAAAACCATTTAAATTTGTTTGGTTTGGCCAGAAAGTGGATGAGAATGTTCAGCCACATTGTGAAGCACAGCATCGTTAGACTATTGTTTAAAATATTACATAAAAAAGAATGAATGGAAGGGTCACCTGACATATGTAAAGTGACTTTCTGCAATTATTTCCCCACCTGAAATTTAGTCAGTTATGAAATTGTTTCTAAGCAGAAAGGAAAATATAAATTCCAAAATCTACTTCTAATCAGATGGAAACAAAGATCCTGATATTCAAAGGCAGCTTTATGCATGCTAAATTATGCAGTATGAATGCCTAGAATGTTCCGACTTCTAACAGCTAAAGTTAGCGAGTGATTCCTTACTTGGGATTTTTTTTATAATCCACTGTTAAAAAATAAACTGCCAGAATACTTTCTAGAAACTATTTTCTAAATATATTTTAGAAACTAATGATTACACTGTACACATTTATACCTTCCTTGGGGCTCCCTGAAGGAGTAAAGTCAGCATACCATATGTGTAGAATTATACAAAGGAATTTATTAAGTAGGCTTAGGAGATCAGAAGTGGAAGCGTTCCAGTGTTGCCTGCAGAGTCAGAGACAACACAAAATGACCCTCTGTGCCCTGAGGAGCGGGGACTAGGTATCAAGGGAAGCCTGAACTCTTTGAAGCTCGTGCTGGTAGTCCATACTAAAACGCGGAATGGGTTGGGTTGGAAGACAGAAGGACCTGGAGACCAGCGTCCAAAGGGAACAGCAAACCGGAGCTCCTCCAAAAAGGAGAAGAAGCCGGGATATAGCTAAGTGGCATAGACGCCAGTCTGGTGAGTACACGGTCCTGAGTCTGATTCTCAGTACCAGAGAGAAAAAGGCTCCTTTTTCTTGCCCTGGTGCTCAGTTTTCCGGCCTACAGGTCAGTTCTCCACAGACACGCCTGAAGCTCACTGATGTGCTAGGCATTCCTATTCAAATTGACGTCACAGCTAAAAATCACAATATCCTCAGACAAAACTTTCATCATTTAATTACCTTTTGATAGGGAGTTCATTCTATTTTATTCTTTTACATTCCCTTGAGAAAGTTGCGAGCATGACTGAGTAAATAAATTTTTTTAAATTTTTATTTTAAAGAAAGTAGTACAAGAAAAAAGAACAATAGCAAAATACAAACAAAATAAAGCAAGGATATTAAAAGTGGTACAGGGTTTCACACCAAATGGTAGGGATTAACAGTGGTTATCATATTACATATCGTTATCTTCAACAGAGTTGCTCAGATTACACGATGAAAGAATAGAAGATTGATCAAATCATTAAAGGGAATAAGAAAATAATACTTTAAAAGAACATTAGAGATAATACATAATTTCACTACACTGGATTGTAGGAATTCATCAATGGTTACACTGTAAATTGTTGTCAACACATAAGTTGCTCAGGTTACCAGATATAAGCAAGTAAAATTGGTCTAAATATAAAAAAAACCTTTTAATCATTAACTGTATCCCTCAACAAACCATCAGACGCCAGAAGTTAGGCCACTGATATATATATATATATATATATATATATATATATATATATATAGCCTTAGTACTTTCTGTTTCTTCCTTCCCTTATCCCAGTTGTTCCTTCCTTTGAGCAATTTCTTTCTTTTTCTTATTATCTATTGTACATTTTGAGCTTTATTTACTCTTTCATGTTCTCACACCAGGGAGACAATGTGAAGTTTATACATGTGGGTTCGATTTATTTCATTTATGAGTATGGTCTCTAGTTGCATCCATTTACCTATAAAAACCTCAAGTTTATCTTTCTTTGTAGCTGAGTAACACTCCACTGTATAGAAATTCCACATCTTTTTTATCCATTCCTTGGTTGATGGGCATTCGAGTTGTTTCCAAGATTTACCTATGACAAATTGTTTAGCTATAAACATGGTGCACACATATCACTGTGGTATGACGTTTGTGCTTTGCATTGACCCATGGTTTGAAACACAGATATTCAGAATAATGTTAGGCTCTAAAAGTTTCTGTCCTATAAGAGAGAGCTAGGTGCCAAAATATCATATGTGGCAATTTTTACAAATATTGTGGATCTGGGTTTCCTCTTGAACACCCTGTGTCCGCTGTGTAGCTCTGCATTTTATTGTTGCACCTATAGTGTCTTTTACTGGTAAAGACACTAAAGAGTAGAGCGAAAATAATCACTTTGCCAGGTTCCTCATCCTGTGGTCATCAAATGAGGAATGTTTGTGGCACTTTCGAAGTAGGCATGTGGCTACAGAACCTCACCGTATTTAAAGAAACTAAGAGCTCCTTGTGGATGATCGGGAGCTCCTTGTGACCTTCCTTGGCCCTTTCCCTACAAATGAAATGACAGCCAAATAAACAGAGAATCTTCGGACTCGGTGTGTGTATGGCGTTGGAGTGTATAATGTGCAATAAAATAAATATTACTTAATAAAGCATATATGTTGACTGAAGTGTATATTTGCATGTGTATGGGTGATAAAAAAATTATCTCTAACTTGATGAGCGGCTCTCCAAGGGGCCGCTGGTTAACTACAGTCGCTATTCTATTGCATTCATTTCTCTTATTCATTCCACATTCACGAAAAAACAAAGATTAAATAATAACACTGTGAAACAGTGGGGTTGTGCCTCCAAGCAACCAACGAAGGGTCAATTTAATAATAATGGAAAACAAAGATGAGTCACGACAAAGTTGACATTCTCTTCCCAATGATTGTCAATGATATATCCTGCTTTGTAATTTTTACTAAGGCCTTTATCTTTTAACAGAGTAATCCAAAAATGGCTCAGCAGTCAAGCTTCACGAATTGATATTTACAACGTTTTTCAAATTCTAAAACTTGATCAGATTTAAATAATGCATTTACGAGATCAGCAAGACCACAAAGGTCCTGATGAGCTCATTGTGTACTCAGAAATATTGGCCAGGGTCCCTTGTGTTGTGCATGACAAATAACAATTGTTGGATCTCACTGGCTTAACACACTGAAAGTTAATTTCTCACACATATGACATGTTCAACATGAGTTTTCTGCTCATAACAGTTGTGTAGGATCTACCTTAACATATGCTGTGATTACCATAGCTAGAGGCAAGAGGTCAGCATATCAAATGCTTAGTATACATACACTTTGAAGCCATATATGTTACTTCTGTTCACATTTACTGTCCAAAGTGAGTAAATATTTTACCCCCTGACTTCAAGGACATGAGAAAATACCAAAAATACTACATGGTGGGAAGGAAAGTAGAAAATGGCTAATAACCCTAATTAGATATAATTTTTCTTTTCATATTCATTTTGTGACCAAGACCTGTTCACTGATGTCCCATTTCACATTCTCCTTTCTATTGATTTGTTGATTTACTTCATAATCTCCTTGCCACTCAACCGGATTATACAAAAGCCTTTTCCTACACTCAACAGTTTGATGCCTTCTAACTCAGACATACTGCATTAATTACAGACTTGTACATTTTATTTCACTTCCATGATTCTTCTCTGAGGAGTTTCTTCCTCTGCTATCCTCAGTACTTGAATACCTGCTCTATTCATAAGCCTAGACATTTTTATACCTTTTATAAAGGCTACAGGCCACAGACCTCTAGTTCATGGTATAATTAATAACATGTTGGTACTTATACATTGTCTAAGCTTTTATCATAAAAATTTAAGCCCTTCACTATAATTATTGGTATACAATTGTGCCGTTTTTATAATAATATAAACTTCTTGAAAGTAAGACTCATTCTTGAGGAGTAGCAACATTGTACCATCCTTGAATTTCTATGTTTGTATCAACATATTTTTATTGAGTCTCCAGTGGCCAGAACATTGAACATGCTCAATAAAGGCAAATAGAACTATTAATCTGCAGTAATACAATTGACAGTATATAGTAGATGGGAAAGCTATTTTAAAATAACCCAAATAAAAATCTTGTTATAAACATAGACTTGTATATAAACAAGGCTAAAGAATACTCAGAAACATTTTAACTAATCTATAAAGTTTGTCATTACTTCCCTTGTCCTAGCTGATTGTGGGTCTCATGGATGACACAGTATGTGGCAGGGGTGGTGAACCTGTGGCAGGGGCGCCTCACTGGGCACACAGAGCCCTCTCTGTTGGCTCACAAGCCAAGTCACTACAGCCAACATCTTACAAATTATCAGCCTGCACACAATAACAAAGACCATTATTAACTGTGCAAATGCATGTCAAGTGCAAGCTTTTACCTTTCAATAAAAAGCTGCTTGTATTACTGAAGCTTCTGTTGTGTTTTTCTCTTCAGACAAAAGATGTCAGTGTGTAAGTGGATTTTTCTAAGCTAAACCCTCAGGATTCGGGGTTGGCTGAATTGTTGGGACAAACCACTGGGTTTCTGATCACAGCCTGAGCACTTGGTCTCTAAGAGGTACATAGTTTCCGCATTGTATTCTTCTATAAAATCCCTTGGAATGTTGTTTTCTTGATATTTATCACTAAAACAATGCTACATGACTCAGTTACACACTGACAATTTGATGCAGTTCCCAAGGTTGTGGCTTTTATTTATATTCCACTGAATGACACTATTTGAATCCTGATGTTTCCAATGAAAACGTTACTGTCTCATCAGAAGTGAAGATGTCCCTCTTCCCAGGAGCAGGAATCTGTTCTGAAGAACCGAGCAGCAGCGTTGCCTTCACGGGTCACAGGTGGGTTTGTGTGTGGTAGCTTGGTGACAGAATTCTCAGCAGTGTGTCTGTGTGCCTTGTGGGACGGGCAGAGGCTTCCTCTCTACTTGCTCTCTGTGTTCTACATTTTTAATAGCTGCTTATTTGCTTTAGCACCAGTAGACCACTAACAGCCCATATTTTTAATAGTATTCACTTGTATGGGAGTTCCAGACCCTTGTGATGTAAGGAACTTCAGTATTAAGTTAAACCAAAGAGGAAGAACACAAGAATTCTTCATTCATAGGCCAGACTAATTACACTTACTCAAATTACCCAAATCCAAGTATATTCATTCTGCTCATGTAAATTGGGAATTTGTATTATATAGAAATGTGATTTCCTTAACTACCAAATTTCAATGTATAGCTTAGCAGTCATGATTAAGAATAATTGTTAATGACATAATATATTTTCATTTCATTAAGGCTAAACTAAAATTTCACTAGAGGTGATATTTTTTCCATGTTACCACTAAGATGAATTGAATGCCATGCAGCACTGCACCTCGGTCATCCAAATAAGACCACACACAGTCAGTCCATACCCATTCTTGAGGAGCAAGATCGAGCTCTTTAAACTTCTCTAGCGGGAAGGAAGTTTTGATCTCCTTCCTTTCTCCTCTTTAAAACTGTATCCTTAGGACCTGTGAAGCTTGCCTGAGCCCCACATGTGCTGCAGCTGCCCCACATGTCAGTCTCTGTTGCTCACCCCTGACCCTGCACCTGGCTGCTTACCTCGCCCTGCCTGTTCCTTTGTGCGTCTCTTTCATGGGTGTGGTCTTTGGCTGGGAGGTGCCATCACTGAGCTGGTTGTTGCAGAACCTGAGGCTTAGAGAAGGCAAGGGTGCCATCACTACCGAATCCCATGCACCTAAGAGCTTGAAGTCATAGACAAAGGTAAGCTGAGTAGATCTCTGAGTCACTGCCTGGCAGGCAGGTACCCAGAAAGCCACTGCACATATAACCATCCCAGCCTGAGGACAAAGCAGCATGCCTTGAGTGTCACAGTTGAGATCTGGAATTGGTTGTTGCAGGGTCATCACCTAGCCTAGCCCTGTGAATGTAACTGTTCTTTCTCAGCCTCCGCTCCCACACTGACTTAATTGGAGTGTGAGATCTAAGAGTGAAGGAAAACACTCTTGAATAGACTACTTAAAACTACACACACACACACACACACACACACTTTTAAGAACAATTTAAATAAACCTTAAAAAAGCACTTTTCCTGTCCTGCAAGTACTGGTCAGTGATGACTGCCCTCTACAGAATCATCACTGTCCCTGTTCTGCACTCCTAGGAGAGACCAAGACAAAGATGGCAGCATTCTAAGTTTGGCGACAAGACTGGCTATTCTGTGTTGGAGGTGCGCCCGTGTAAATGACAGTGCATGAATTTTACATCTTAGAGGAAACAGTATATAATGCTCGTCTAATTACCTTACAATTTTCTTTTCTGATATTTAGGTTTCACCCAGTCTGCTTTTCCTCATGTGCCTCGTGGAAACCTGACCTCACGCCTGCCTGGGCAGACATGATATGGGTGGATGACTTGGGATTGTGACTGACTGGGAAGACAGGGGAGAGCAGAACATCATGTCGTGAAGCTGAGTATTCATAAATCTCCTAATAAAAGCTTCACTGCTTTTAAGAAAACATGGCAGGAAGCAATTTGCTCTTTGCCTGTGGACACTGACACCTCTTAAAGTGATACAAGGCACAGGTGTAACGATTGGCAAGTAGGAAGGGAAGCCTCAGGGAGGCTGAGCCAGGGGACAGAGGGATCAGGTCCTTGGGGCCACTCATGAATTACTGACTATTCCGCACCTGGGGGCTACCTTCTTATTAGTTTGACTTTCACTTATAGAGGCAAAAAGTTTCTTCCTCATTGTAGTGCTTTGAATCAGATTCAGAAACAATTTATTCCTGTCTCAGTGATCGTCCTTCCTTCTGGTTACTGCCTAGTGCATGAACCAGTGACAAAAACATTTCCCATTGATTCTATTGTGGGTTGCAAGAGAAAATAAAGAAAAGAAAGTCTTGTTAAATTTGATGTTCAACCGGTGTGGCGGTGCATGCCTGTAATGTCAGCACTTGGAAGACTGAGGCAGGAGGATCACTATGAGTTCAAGGTCAGCCTGGGCTACAAAGTGAGTTCAAGGCCAGTCTGATCTGCATAGTGAGAGCTGCCTCAAAAAGACAATAAATAAATAAATAAATAAATAAATAAATAAATAAATAAATTTGACTTTCAGATGGATAAGGAATAATTATTTTAGGAGAATTGGATCCTGTGGCATGCTAAGGATGTGCTAACATGATCAATCATTTGCCATTAACTTGAAATTCAAATTTCACAAGGTGTCATATTTTTACCCTGCAATCCTAGTTCTAGTAGAACAACATTAAAATGAAGATTTAAAAAGTTACTTTATAATAACCAATGGAAAAATACATAAAATATCACCTATGATTTGTTTAACAGAAATCTAATCTGATTCACAAGGCATTTGGGCAGGAAAAAGAAAAGAATCCCAAAATGTTCATAAAATATATGAGTAATAGAATAGTTTGAAACCATCCCTGTAGAAAACCAAGTATTTTATCACCAGATGTAGTATCATGGAAATAAGTTAAAGGGAGAATTACTTTTAATTTTAACCTTGAACTGCAATTCTTAAAAGTATACTTATAAAAGGTATTTCTTTTAAACTAGTTCCCGCTTTTTATTTTCAATCAGAAATCAGTCTGTTCAGATAGGTATCTGAATTTAAGATCTCCAGGTAAGCCATTTAGTCTCTGCAGTAACTGGAAGGAGTTTTAATTTATACTGAAGAGAAGCAAGGAAACATACGAACAAGTTTACCCTACTGGCCAATGAAGTTCTTGGTTAGAGACCAAAATAAATGAACAAATAAATAGAAATAATAAATAAAAAGACAAAAATAAGAAAACATCAGAATTTCCTTATTTATATAAAAATTTCACAAGATTTTTAAGCAACATCTGTAAACTCAAATTACTAATATCTAAAATAGAAACACAACTTGTTGACCAGACAGGATAGTGTGTGTGTGTGTGTGTGTGTGTGTGTGTGTGTGTGTAAAGGCCCCAGTAAAACTGTTAGCATTATGAATACTATAACTAAAATAGGTTCTATAAATATCTTTTTTTTTTTTTTTTTTTTTTTTTGCGGTACTGGGGATCGAACTCAGGACACTGCGCTTGCTAGGCAAGCGCTTATTCTACTGAGCTATATCCCCAGCCCAGGTTCTATAAATATCATCTCAAGTGCTCTACTTCTGGAGATATTCTTATTATTGCACAGCATTTGCTTCAACTTCTCTCATATCTCTTGCCAAGACTCTATTCTATATCATGACTGATGTCTGAAAATATCTATTTGTTTTCTGTAGAATCTGATTATAAAATTATCTGCTTATTCAGATGCTTTCAATGACAGGCAACTGATATCGTTACTTGTGTATCTGTCTTTGCAAGGAACAAATACCGACTTGCTCTCTTCTCTATATGAATAACATGATTTGACAAGTTTTCCCCAAGCTTGGTAAATGAAGATTATTCAGTTTTGGTCCTCTAATTTGATGATCTTCTAATTTGACTTTAACTATTTCTCTATAGAACTATCGATAGATTAGAATGCTTTATTTAAAGCAATTCTTCTTCCATGAGGGAAATAAATGGAATGAGCTATTAAGTTCATTAGAAACCTTGGATTACTTTAGAATTAAAAATGTGTCTCACCCAAAAGCCTGTGGAACCTAAAATGCTTTTGAGATCTTCTCAAAGAAGGTTTATGAAAAGAGATGTTTGTGAATCATTAATCAGTGTAAACACATTCTAATCAAACACATAGACATTTTAATTGTCCTTTAAAACTCTTACTTTCAAGATGTTGCCAGAGTGAACGATTATCTTCTAATTATACAATTGTTCTTGCTGTGGCACTTGAGTTTCCAATCAAGACTGTTATGGTTTCAAGACACAGAACAGAATGAAGTGATTTTATGAACATAAATTAATCTGCTGTACTACAACTAGGCCTGCGCTATTTCCAAGATCTTTGTCTCTTTTTTGCACAAAAGAAAAATGTTGATAAATTTCAAAACTATTTCATCTGAAACTAAGCTCTCCTAATAGTATCATGTTGCTTCTTTTGATGAGAAAAATTAATGCAAACTTATACCATATGTTTTAACGCAATAAAAGTCAATAGCAACTTACTTCATTCTCATTGACTTGTCTAAATTCACCCTTTTGAGTCCTGAGTTCAACATTTTGAGCTCCATGTCTATGCCAGGCAAAGCATTAGGAAGAGGAAACAGAAAAAATTCTTTAGATATTGTTTGTCTCATTCCTCCAGAGCCTTCATTTAGGGAGATGAAAATATGCCATTTGTAACCTGGGAATTTTGTCATCTGTGCTCCTGGCTTACTGTTTGTTCCACGTTTTTGTTGTTGTTTAAAAAATCAACTGAAATTAACTCAGTTACAATCCTATGACTATATTTCTGAATATATAAATGGCCTTCAATTTTATGTAAATCATTTCTCATGCTCCATTCAGGCACTGACATTCAAGTTTATTCTTAAATAATGTATACATTTCAAAAGACTATTTCAAGTCTAAAAAACAATGCTTAGCACAGCATGTGGTACACAGTAGCTGTCCCATAAATGATTAAGTAATTCTTAAAATGTCAATATCAAAATGGACTCATTTCACAAATGCATTTTAGAAAAGATTTTCATGGCTAAAGAAAGAAAAATTTAAAGATGCTATTCTTATATATTAATGTGAACAAAGTAATTAAAAATCCTTTAATTCGTGTTAAAACAAGTTGTGAGAGATTGAAAGAATGAAAGGATCTGTGCTAGTTAAGCCATAAAACCTTCAATTCAGACACATACTTATGTGTGAAGCCTTTTGATATTTGAAGCTATTAAAAAAGAAATAGAAAAGTAAGGTTATAAGATAAAAAATTGCTTGAGTTTTCTATATGCAAGTATCTAAACAGATTACTAAATTCTTCCTGACGAAAAGAAGTTTTAACGGGGAATAGAGATTGACATGTACCCATTTTGCCATTTTTAGAGTGTTGAAAATGAGGAAGAGAAAGAAATGGGAGGTAAGGGATGGGGCAAGGAGAGAAAAAAGGGGAAGGGAGGTAAGAGGCAGGGAGGGAGGGTAGGAGCGGACTGGTCTGTATAAGTGGAAAGTCCCTAACACGAGGTTATGTGACTCCGGAAATGCTTATGCTCAGAGTCCCATGCTGCAGAAAGCAATAGTCACGGAAGGCCTACAATAGCACCAAGTTTTACTTTTTAAATAAATTCTTGAGTGATTCTGTCACACTTGTCCAAAACATTCAACATTTGAAAAGTATGTTTGAATGCAAGACCAGGGGCAAATAACCTTAAAGGATATTACACTAATGTTTAGTATTCCATGATCAAGATCCCTGAGTCACACTTCGAGTATTGAATTTCTTGAGAGAAAATATAATTTTGAGGAAAAAAGACAGAGGCGTGAAAGACAATGAAACTAATATAATTGAAAACAATGTGAAAATACAGAGACATAGTATAGATGAGCAGATTTAGGAGAGAGGAAGGAGCAGGGGGATAGAGATCAGTGTTAAATTTTAGGAGAGGAGGAGGCTGAAACGCATGAATGTGGATGAAGCAGAAGACTGCGAAGAGCAGTGTTAAGATCCGCAGGGAGGAGAAAGAGGACGTAAGGAAGTGCGCGCGCATTTTCTTGTTTTTACAAACACGAACATTGCATGATTCTATCTCAAACTAGAGAAACTGGTTATCTATGGGGGTGGGTGGGAACAGCCTAGGAAATATGCAACAGAGGGATGCGACATTCCTCAGTATATCTTTATTGATAGCCCGGATGTTTGGGGCCACGAAAATACTTTACATATTTGAAAAAAATGCATAAAATCAGAAAGGATAAAAAAGAGATAATGTCTCAAAATGTTGATCCATTAAAATAACCACACGGAAAGAGAAAATAAAAAGAATTACAAGTAACTCTGAGAGGTACACTTTATCATACACCCATAGTCTAAAGACTAAAAGAAATGCAAATAAATCTTGAACCTATTTAACTTTTGACTTTATTTAATATTTATTTTTGAAATCATGAGGATTAACCATCTTGAAATTAGTTACTGCATTTCTAAGGTTGAAATTTTCAGAAAAATGGGAATCTAGTTTCTCACAATTAAGAAATGGAAATAAGGAAGAGAGGGGTGATTAGAATAATCTTTGTATTCAGTCATTAGAAATAATAGGTATGAGCTCAGACTAATATTACTAATGGATAAGAAAATGTTTACATGTGCATATGGAAATGTATGCACATATGTATATGATGCTTGTATGCATATATATGTGTTGTAAAATAAATAAGCAATAAATTAAACCAAATAGTAATAGTATGTAAAGAACAAATAGAAATGAATGCAATAATTCATACTGAAAATGGTGTTCTAAGGCCATGCCATTTCCGTAGTAGAAGTCTAAATAATAAATATAGAAGAACCATGGCTATAGAAAATCAGCACATTTCAATCATCATAGTAATAATTGATTCAGGTTAGAATCATCACATAATAAACTATACTGTGTAGTATCTTGAGGAATAGGATGTTTATGTAGTCTCAAATTATCTTGCTCCCAATTTTGTGTTAACAATAAGAGAAATGAAGTAGCATTTCCATGAAGAAACCTCAGATAATAATCTCAGTGAAGTTACCAATTAATACTAGAAGGATTCAAGTAACAGCGTACGGATCCTGATCAGACTTCCATACTATTCCCGCCTAAGAGGATATAGTGTGATTCCAACTCTGAAGAATTACTTGTCTTCTTCAAAAATGTCCTCATCATAAAGACAAAAAGAACTGAAGGAGATTGAACGGACGTGACGACTAAATGTAATGCATTACTCTGCCTGGATCTTGGACTCTGAAGAGAAAACATCACTTAGGATGATTGAGATGATCGACAAACTAGATTACAGGCTACAGACAAGGACAAACGTTGTCTCTATGAGAAATGTTCTGATTTTACTAGCTCTACCATGATCATTATTTTCTTTTATTTTGTGCTGCTGTGGCAGAGTATCTGAGACTGAGTGATTCACAATGCACAGGAACGGACTGGTTCACAGGTCCAGACAGGGAAGTCCAAATCAAGTTGCTAGCATTTGGCCTGAGCCTTCTTGCTGAGTCACCGCGTGACGTGAGGTGGAATGGAGGAGCAGAGGAGAGCATGCACGAGTCGTTTCATGGTGGCATTTTCTGTTCCTTATGACCTAAGTACTCTTGAGACCCGCCTCCCTAAAATGTCTCATTAGGATAAGTTTCCAGCGTGGGAATTCTGGGGACTGCATTGCAATCATAGTATTCTGTTCCTAAATCCAAAATGTATGTTCTCACATGCAAAACAAATTAATTCCAAAGAGAAGAAATAGTCAAGAAAATAGGAGTAATGTCTCACACAAGACCAAAAAACAAGAGAGGAACATGCTCTAAATCTTAAGGCTTGAGAATAATCTTCTTTGACTTGCATGCCCCACCCCCTGGTTACTCTGTGGTAGGGACTGGGCTCCCAGACCTCAGGCTGCCTCACCCGGGATGCTTTGCAGAGGACAGCCCACATAGCAGCTCTCACCAGCCGGCGCCTCAAGCCTGCAGCTCTCCAAGGCTGGTGCTGCCCACAGCAGCTCTACAGCTCCTGTGTCTTAGAGGAGTCACACCCCCACAGTTCTCTTGGGCATTGTCCTAGGAAGAACCTCTGTGGTGGCTCTTCCCCCAAGGCACACTGAAATCTGGGCGGAGGCAACTGTGTGGCAACGAAGGTCACTTCTGGGTCTGCGTGGGTCCTCGCTGGTGTGACCGAGAAGTGCAGGATCAGATCACATGAAGCAGTCCCAAGGCAGCCTTGGTAGGGAATAGAAAGATCTTACAGGCTCTCTGGCCTTCTCCCCAGACTGTTTTCCCCTTAATAACAGGGGAAATGGTATGGTATTCTGGCCCTGTAATAACAGTGGCAGCCTCAAAGTCTCCGAAATATATTTGAGGTTATGCTTCCATTGCCTAGATAAGCAGCACTTATATTCTTTGTATTGCTACTGATACTAATATCCTTATCAAACAATCAGGTAGCCGCATCCATGGTTTCCTCTATTAAGCATGCTGTTCAATTCTTTATATGACCAGACTGGAGATTTTCCAAATCTCTGCATTCTGCTTCCCTTTGGATTATAAATTCCAACTTTAAATTATCTCACTCTTCTCATGTTTTACTGTATGCAGTTAAGAAAAACCACATGGCTCCTAAATCAGTGCTTTGGTTCTTAGAGAGTGCTTCTGCCACATATCTAATTCATTGCTTTTAAATTCTGCTTTCTGTAAAGCCCTAGGGCATGGACACAATTCAGCCAAGTTTTTGTCATTTTACAACAAAAATGGTTTTTCCTCCAATGTCTAATTCTGTGTTCTTCATTTCTGCCGGGGACCTCATTACAATGGCTAAGACTGTCCATATTTCTACCAACATGCTTTTCACAGCTACTTAAGTAATCCATAATTCTGTAGTTGTTTTTTGCTTTAGGGATCTCACCACAATCAGTTACAATGGCCATGCAAGTTTTTTCTCTAACCTGTCAAATGTTTCCAGCCTCTACCCATTAAGCAATTCCAATGCTACTTCCATGTTTTCAGATTCTTGTTATAGCGATATTTTACTTCTGGTACCAATTTCTTAGTCTGTTTTGTGCTGCTATAAAACACTACCAAAAACCTGGTAACTTATAATTAACAAATATTTTTGACCCATCATTTCTCAAGCTAAGATCAAAGAACTTGCATCTTCAACCTGATGAGTAATCTCTTAAGGTAACTTGACATGGAGAAAGAGTGAATTCCCTCACAGGAGCCCTGTTCACAACGGCTTTCCTCTGATCATAAGCCTGGAGCCCATGTGATCTAAACATCCCACTAGGCCCCACCTTCCAGCACTGCTACCTTGAGCGCTGAGTTTCAACTTTGAGTTTAGAGTGGACAGAAACATCCAGAGCATAGCGATGATGGAAGGGTGCTCCTTTATGTAAGTGATACACACTGATTTATCTAAGGTAAATGGACGCTGTCTCCATTTGCTCCCATCTGGAAAAAAATACACACAGCACAGACAATGACACTGAGAGAGGCAAAAACACAAAGTAAATAGACACTGCTAACAAGGTAATGCACAAAGTGAAAATGGTAATTTTATGATGTATTCAAAACTTGTCTAACCATGTGAAATTGAATAAAAACACAAGTTTACAAAAAACCGATTTCTAACATTCCCAGTGAAAGATCGCTTCACGAGTTTGCAACCTGCAGAGCCACTCGGGCATCCTGCACAGCAGCTCCACGCTCTCTGGTTGCCGTCATGAGACTCATAGTAATTTCACCCCTGAATTACTTTCTGTAAGTTATAGCTGATGGAAAGTGGCGCACAGACAAAAGCAGAGAATGTGAGCACGATGTCTGTGCATCACTTTCTCTGGCCACATTACAACACAGTGTTCATGTCGCCTGAGAGTGCATAATTCTGGTGGGTCAACCACGCATGGAAGTTCAGTGAGACCCAAAGCCGGTGAGAGGCAAGTGCGTTGTTTCTAAATCCACAAAAGTGAACAATCCTGACATGTCTTTTGAATCAGGGTTAACTTGAATTACAGAATTAAGGTAGTGATAGCATAGAAATGCAAATGATCGAGGTACACTCTCATAGTCTTCTTATTGGTGTTGCTTACTTGTATTAACCAAACACTGATACGGACAGTGATGACACAGAGGGAAGTGAAAAGAGGCCAAGCCGTAGGTACAGTTGTGTTCATCTCTCCCCACTCAGCAAAGTGAGGGCACCCTGCCGGGAGGACAGGGTGCATAACAGGGAGCGAAGTCAAGGTAGTTCGCTGCTTTGCCGTTCGGGTAGCGTTTCCCTGGGTTTGGTAAGAACAAAATGTATATGCAGAACTAAGCTACTAAATAAGAACTGTGGAATTTGGGAAATTAAGTAAATGCTTTCATTGCTGTGTTTAGAACGACTGTGGTGCAATATAAACAGCAAAAGCTAAGCTAAAATTAAAATGTCTATTTTTTCCCTCACAGAGCAACTTTAAATAGCAAATACAACAAAATGAAATATCGCAAGAGAAAATGTAAGAGAAAAGAAAAAGGGTTGCCTTTGCCAGCTATAATAGCACACTCTATTGTTTTCTGAACTAAGGGCATTTAATACATTTTTATTTTTCACTAGACCCGACTGTTTGCAAAATCAAAGCCTCTCCAGGCGAAGTGACGCCGTAGTCACGTCAGGAGCTCTCACTTGCTTCTGTTTCACACACAGTATCTGTACGTTTTTCTCTACGTGTCTGCGAGGTTCTCACTGTTCCGGTTGCAGAGACAACTTGACTTGTGTATTTTATTTTATTCATTTTGATTTTTATTAGCGTCTGTTTGCAGTACATACTGCGGACATTCCTCGCGAGGTGTTGGCCCGTGTACGCAACACATCTGAATTCTTCTCTGTCCTCTCTTCTCCACTCTCTCTTCGTCCTCCAGCTTGTCATGCCCTTCACATTTTAGAAAGAGCTATTGCCTTACTCGCTATTACCTACTTTTTATCTGGCTTTTTATTTACGTGTTGGCTTTCTCATATGAGAGGCACCATGTGATCTTGAACCTTGTGCATCTGATTTATTTCACTTAACATTATGGTCTCCAGGTGCCTCCATTTTCCTACCAACAGCACAAGTTCCCTCTTTACGGCAGACTAGTTCTCCATGGCACATCAACACATGTTCTTTATCCATTCATCTGTTGTTGAGCACATAGCCCGCTCCCAAGTTTTACCTGTTATGAATCATGGTTCTACAAACAATTCTCTGCGTGTATTACTGGAATATCATGTCAAAATAATAACAAAAGCTATAATATCTTTTTTAAACAACAAATGCTAGAGAGTAAATTGCTGCAAGAAAAAATGAACACTTCTGCACTGCTGGTGAGAATGTAACCTAGTAAAGTAGTTGTGGGTGTAAACTAGTGAACTCCAGTGTGGAGATCAGTGCAGAGATTCTGCAAGAAAATCAACAGTTTCACCTCACTAATTCCTTTCTAGGTATTTTCTTGACTCGTCTGCTTTAATTTCCCTATATAAAATGAATCTATTTTTCTTTCCTACATACAATGTATATAGAAAATGGCTCAATATCTACACCCACGAATTGGGCAGGAAGACAAAGGCAGAGGTAAATCATAAAGATAAAACCAGTAAGTTAGATTCAAAATGGAATCCCAGGCAGGATTTGATAGCCAAAGTAGATGCTCCCTCACGCCCGAGGTGATACTGTACCGTACTTCAAGAGGGACCAATGGTTGCATGTTGCTCCCTACCTTTGTTCTCCAATATGGCTACCATTACAGATGCAGAGTTATTTAGATCATTTAAAAATAAATAATATTTAGAACTCAGGCACTTCACTTACTAGTTTTTAAGTCATGTGTCTCCTATGGAACAGAAGAGAGTGTATTGCATGAGTGCAGAAAGTCCTGTGAGAACTGTCCTTTCCACAGCATTACATACACTAGGTCCTATGATTTCAACACAGATCGCATGTAGGATCCTGATTTTCTCTTCTTATCACAATTAGTCATTTAACTTCCCTTTCCCTCACTAAATATTTAGAAGAAAACCAAGTCAATCTCAGTGGTAGGAAAATTCTAAGAAAGCCTCCACAATTTCCATGACGTGGTATGCACATCCTGCTTAATCGAACTGCTGAAGTACAAGAAGGTCTGATCTAATCAGGTAGGCTTTTCAAAAAAGGATCTAGAAAGAAAAGAAAAATGTGTGAGAGATTAAAGGCAGTGAAGACATTTTCCTGCTCATCTTGAAAAAGTGAATGCAGCATTGTCCAGAAAGACACATGGCTGGAGCAGCAAACAGCCAGAAAATAAAGCCCTGATCAGTGATCACTGGGAAAACAGGGAACTGAGCTCTGTCACCAAAATGAAATGAATTCCACGGAAATTTTGAGGGGATCTTGACTCAAAAGAGATGCAAATCCCACCGTACTCCTTGACCTGAGTCTTATAGGATACAGACGTACCTGGACACTGAGCCTCTACAAATGAGAAGCCATTAATTAGCATTGTTTTAAGCTGCTGGGTGTGCAGAAAAGCTACTGACTGATAGGAAGGTAAGACAGGCCCCACGCACACACAACCACACACACATATGTAAGCAAAGTCACTGTGCATTTGTTACCAACCTGTTTGAGTCTGGTTTGATAGTGGACCTGAGCTTGAAAGTTACATGAGAGCAGATTTGTTATCTACAGATAAGCAGCAAGAGCCAGTGGAAGCCTGGGATTCACTGTGGGTCATTCCTCAAGGCACAGTAAACTGCCTCTCGGGGGAGGCGCCACAGCACATGCCCACTGGCAGCCCAGCAAAGGAGCCCCACAAGGCAGCCTGTCTGGGCTATACATGTGAGGGGCGGCGTGGTAGGCTGAGTCAGACAGCTGAGCACAGTCTAATGCTAACGGGCAAAGGAGCAGATGCAGGGCTGTCCCCACAACCCCTCCTTTTCTCACGATGTTTCATCCTACACGAGATACTCCTGAGGATCCCAAGGGAGAAATGGAGGAGAAGTGGGTCAGGCCCAGGTCTCCTGGAGATCTATCCCGGACCACACAGGGAGACAGAGCTGCCCAAACTTACAGGCGCTTGCACGCGCACACATGCTCACGCAGACTTTTTTTTCTTTTAAAAGTACAAGCAGAAAGCAAACTTTAAACATACTGTGTCTTTCTATTTTACTGAAATTAAAAGCTAAAAGAAACTACGTTCCAAATTTTTCTGCTCGCTTTGGCAGCAGAACAGAGAGAAGGTAAAGCAATTAGTGAAGGTTCCATTTTTATATTTTCTTCAAAAAGAATCCAATTTATTTGATCCTTAACAAAGCAGGGAAAAGAAGGAATATGCTGTCCCTGAAACAAAAGGAAAGCTCCAAAAATATCTGTGCATTTGTTGGCTGCATAAAGGTAACAAATGGTCACACATCATGGCTGAGATTTTTCTCTTACTTTAGGTGACATCTCTGTCCATCACTAGTCCCTGCTGAAATCTGCCGTGTGATGTCATAGGCGGGTAAAGAGTAAAGGAAACTCAGTGTAAACTATGGCTTTGAGGAAATAAGCAGGTCTACCACTTGCTAGTAAAAAGCAGAACAGAGGGAATGGACCAGCTCTTAGATGTGCCTCGCTGGGAAGAGCAGAAAAGAAAGGTTAAGAACATCTCAGCAGCAGGCAGATCCAGATGGGGCCCTGGGCAGCTGCTCTCAACCTCTCAAGAGAGAGGGTAAGGGGAGCACATGCTGGGGGACCGAAGTGGAGGGTGAAGCGCCAGAAAAGGAAGCGACTGGGGCAAACTTAACTTGTTTGCAATTTTGCTTGCTGCCTGCTGATGTGTAAACACCACCTTTCATTCACACACACATTATCTCTCCAAGGAAGGGAGTATACAAGGAGGTCTTTGGCAGCCTTAAGTGCCTCTCTACAGGACCCTGAGGAACCCCTGAGGAGAGCAGACCTTTTTCCAAGAATAGGAGAACACAATTCACTTTGCAGGTGATGGACTTCACAGTTCCTTAGCGAAGCCCAGGTGGAGGCCTGAGGTTCAGAATCTGGTAGTAAAACAAAGTTGCTGAGGGAACAGGCTTCTAATGTTTCTTTTTCCTTTTTTTTTTTTTTTTTTTGCTTCCCATCAATTTTGTAAAGAAAAATGCCCTGGAAGGGGAGTAACGTCTCAACAATAACCACATTGTTACACAGGGAACAGTTTCTCAACAGTGACATGCTCTCTACAGACAAGACCAGACAGAGTAGAAAAGGCACCAAACATCACTCATCCTCAACTGAAATCAGCTTCTGCAACTCTGGAGCACATAAAATGTGAAAAATTGTTCTTGAATATAGTTTACCATGCTTTTAATAAGATGGACCCTCAGAAATGGTCTGCCCTTTCATTTTCCTCATGTGGATTAGCCCTGTCTGTTCATGTACTCCTTGATGTCAGAAATCAATTTTCTTTTGAATCCATCTCAAAGCTAATAGCAGCACCCTGGGCAGCAACTATGTGACCAGCGAAGAGCAGTGGATTATTTAGCTTTAACTACCCAGTTCAAGGGTCAGGATCAATGGCTATCGCAGCCCTGTGTAATGCAACAACATCTCTAGGTGCAACTACATGTGCAACAGGACACACGCTCTCCTCTTGTTTCTCGTCAGTACATGTTTGTAGCACATGCAGCCTGCAATACCACAGCTGGTAACTGGAGCATATGTACACACACGTAATACCGCTTGATTCTGTTCCAGTCGCCTTCCTGTCTCCTTCCGCCTCTCTCCTTCATCCTCTGAATCCTCCTTCCCCACTTTTTCTTGTTGAAGTTAATTTCATCTGTGTTTATGAAACATGTGTTTATGCATCAAGTTTCTGTGAATAGCATATCTTAATGCTACTTATTTCCCCTTATCCTGCCCATCTTCCCTTCCCCATGACCTCTTGGACCCCTTTCTTGTTTGCAAGAGATCTGTCCCTTGGCCTCCTTCTGCCCATCCTTTGCTGTGCTCTTCATTCTACAGGGTTTTTCAATGTGTGTCTAGTTTTTAAAGAAACATATTTTCCGGGTAGATCCATTTTTCTACAAGCATCTCAAGATTCTTCTTTTTTATAGTAAGTAGTATTCATGGTGCATAGCCGACACATTTTCTTTATCCAGCCATCTGTTGATAGAGATATAAGCCACTTCTAGGTTTAGCTATTATAAAATGTTCTGGTTTGTAAACATTGCCATGCATGTTTCATTGCAGTGTGATTTCTTTATCTCTTTGGGGATGATATTGAGAAGGGGGGGTACTTGAGTCATATGAAGTTTCTAATTTTGTTTCTCTGAGGAATTTCTGTACTGATGTCCACAGTGGTCACACTAGTTTACATTTCCACCAGTGGTGTAGCAGAGTTCTTTTTTCACTATGCCAGCATTCATTATTTCTTGATTTCTTGACGATTACCATCTTTACTGGTGTAAGAAGGAATCTTACCATTGTTGTAAGTCACATTCATCTGATGGTCAGGGATGCTAAAGCTCTGTTTCAATTATGTTCCGAGCACTTGTACTTCTGTCTCTGAGAAGCATCTACACATATCATTTGTCAATTTCTTGACTGGGTGTTCTATTTTAGGAGTTTTAATTCTTCTGAGTTCTTTATATATTGTAGGTATCAGTTCTCTGTCTGAGGAATAGCTTGGAAAAGAGTTTTCCTATTCTGTAGGTTGTCTCTTCACTTTACTAATTGATTCCTTTGCTCTACAGAGGGAGATGTGACAAAAGTTTTGTGGTTCTCCCTGTTTATGGAGGAAGAAAGCAAAGAAGGGAAAGCAGTGTTTACTCTTTCCAAACCTCACCTCCATCCTCCCGTCACATGATGACATTCAGTCATGCTGGTTTTGATGTAGCAGAAGGACATTTTCCAAGAAATGCAAATCCTGGCCTGAAATACTTGCTTTTTAAATTGAGGATTTCTCATTGAATCTTGTATAGTCATAGCTCCTTGGAGACTGTATCTCATGCTTTAGTCAAAAGCAGCTGCAGCACACACTTAAGACATATATCACTATATATCACCTAAAAAGTTTCTATGTGACAAATCACCTTTCTCAGACTAAATATAATGTTACTAGGTAGAAGGCATGTTGGGAAGACTTAGCCAGGGGAAAGAATTCTTGATGGCAATATCCTTCATACCCTGTAAGAAACTAGAATAATAGTTCAAGAGGATTCTTCTGCTTTCCCCATAATATACATTTTCTGAGTGAATTTAAAAAGGATAAGACTATACATTTCTGGCACAGCCAAACCCATTTTGAGAATTAGATATATAGAGATCTAGTTAGTTCAACCACTTTTTTTTTTTTGGATACTGGCAATCAAACTCAGGACCTTGCGCTTGCCAGGCAGGCACTTGTCCCACTGAGCTATATCCACGGCCCCAACCACTTGATATAATTAAATATGCTTTATGCTTCTGTCTTGGTTACCTTTTCTTGTTGATGAGGCAAAATACCTGACGCCAAAAATGAAGGAAGGAAAGGTTTATTTAGCTTATAGTTTGCGGAGGTTTCAGTCCATACTTGGCTGGTTCTGAGGCACGGTGGCACATGGCAAAGGGCAACAGTTCATGGCAGCGGTACCCAGCAAAGCAACAAGCACAATAAGGGAGGAATGGCCACAGGAATGGCAACCAGGAGCCTCTTTCCCTCCCTTACATATACAAACTATCTGCCCTACGGTATAGCTCTCACACCCATAATCCCAGAAAACTATCTATCTGCCTTAGGGAAGGTATAGCTCTCACACCCATAATCCCAGCATTGGATCATGGATCAGTTATAAACTCTAAAATCCACCCCATAACTGCATGAGGATTTGGAGGGGAACATGCAGACACAAACCATAACATTCTACCCCTGGCCTCCCAAAGACTCATGCGCATCCCTTTATACAAATACCATTTAGTCCATCTTCAAGAGTTGCCAAGGTCCTAACAGTTTCAGCATTGCCAAAAAGTCCAAGTCCCAAGTCTCTTCTGAGATATAAGGCAAACTCTTCGCTGTGAGCCACTTTACAAATGAGAAGTTAAACACTTCCAACATTCAATCGCACAAAATACACATTACCATTACAAAAGGTACAAACTTAGGGATACAGAGCATTGGGATCAAAGCAAGTCCAAAATCCAGCAGGGCTAACATTATGTCCTGTAGTTCCAAATTCAGCATTTGAGGCAACTTGTGGCACATTATGAGCTCCAAAGGGCTTGTATGAGTCCACCCCTATGGCACTTCCAGTGGTTACAACTTCCTGGGCTTCTCTCTTGGGCCCACTTTGCTCCCTCCTTGCAGCCTCCCTCAGATGTTCCATGGTCCTGGCTTTTCTAAACTTCTGAGGTCTCCAGGGCACCTTTTGCTTCACACTCGCAGCTTCACACACTGCCCCCTCAGGGGTGCACTGCCTGGCCTCCCAGGCCTTCTGAAATCTGGGTGGAAGCCTCTTTAACCTCAGAACTCTTGCATTCTCCATGTACCTAAAGCCAGGGTCTTGTGGATGATGCCAAGGTCCGCTACCACCTGGAGCAGTAGCCAAGCTTTCCCTTCTCTTGGCCATAGGGGTCGAGGTGCCTGGGTCGCTGGGCCCTCTGAATCCAATTTTGAGGAACAAATTCTCTACCCTGCCACTTTTCTGGAACCTGGCCACTGCTGCCACTCTGGAACAAGGTGCTCTGTGGCTTCCTTCCCATCAAGGTCTTTCACCTTACAGTTTTGAGGCTGTACAGGATGGAGCCGCCTCTTGTGATGCTCTCAGGCCATCTTTCCCACTCTTGCTCCTCTTCAGCAGTCAGGATCTCCTCAATTCCACCTTTGCAATGCACAGCTTTACTGGAGCTTCCCTTCTGGCCAAATTCCCAACATTTTAAATCATCCTGCTGGGCTTTTTGCGTTTCATTCTCACTATAAATCTGGCTAAAAGCCTCCAACAATAGCCATGCCACTGCCCCAACATTCAACTGCCTTGAAATTTCTTTTGCCAGATTATCCAGTCTGCTGCTGCCCTTAATCTCGGTTTTAGGCAAAGTCTTTGGACAGGAGCAAAATGCAGACAAACTTTCTGCCAAACCATAACACACATCATCTGGAGTCCAACAACCAATGCAGTCCTTCTTTACAGCAGAAACCTTCCGAACCCTGTCTTTACCGGCACAATTTCTATCAACCTTCTGGTCTTCTGAGCTCTGACCAGAATCTCCCAGACAGAACAGCCAAAGGCGTTCCAGCTCTAGTCGTTCAGGCAACATCTCTGAACCTTTCCAAACTCTTCCCACAAGCCATTTCTAAAGACTCTTGAACCATATGGTCAGGTATAGTCAGAGCAACAACCCCACTTCTTTGGTACCAAATTCTGTCATGGTTACTTTTTCCTATTGCTGCGACAAAATACCCAACATCCAAAATGAAGGAAGGAAAGGTTTATTTAGCTTACAGTTTGCAGAGGTTTCAGTCTATACTTGGCTGGTTCTGAGGCACAGTGGCACATGGCAGAGGGTAACAGTTCTTGGCAGTGGTACACAGCAAAGCAACAAGCACAAGAAGGCAGGAATGGCCAACAGGAATGGCAGCCAGCAGCCTCTTTCTCTGCCTCACATATACAAACTATCTGTCCTAGGGTGGGTATAGCTCTTAGACCCATAATCCCAGCATTGGATCATGGATCAGACATAAACCCTAAAAGCCACCGCATAACTGCATGAGGATTTGGGAGGGACGTGCAGACACAAACCATAACAGCTTCTTTCACTTAGCTACCCATAAAGAAGTGAATAAGATCATTTTAATATTCTGACAGGATGAATTTAGAGTTCTATGAAACTGTAAGTTGAAGAAGAAGGATCAGAGCTTGATATTTGGGGGTGTTCATCCTTACTGTCTTTAGCATAAGGCATAGAATATTCTTTCCCCTGCTCTGTTATTCAGCCTAATTACTGTATCCATTTGTTTTTGCTGCATAGCATATAAATAAAAACTTGTGACTTAAGCAATAGTCCCTGATATACCTCAGTTTGGTTACTTGGAGCAGATTCTGCTAGACAGTGCTCCTTGTCTCAGGAGGATTTGCTGAAACATTTGTGAGCAGATGCCAGGTTGGTTCATGGCTGATTTTGTGAGGATATTTTCAGCTGTAATGTTCATCTTTGTTCCTCACAGTGCTTTGTTTTTCTGCTTTTCAACTCATACTGTCCCCATCGTCCCAGACAGGTTTTGAGGAGAGTTAAGAACAGCATTATGGTCTCCTGAGTCTATGCTCAGCACATTTCCTACGCTACATTTTGAGAGCTACATAAGTCAGGATGACACTTTTGTCCAATGCATGATTAAATAAGTCCAATCTCTCTAGAGGAAGAGCCAAAATCTCATATTGATGGTATCATGGATCTAAGAAGGGAAATAACAACATATTTTCAAGCACCTATTTCAGGATCTATTATGCATATTGGATTCTAGATTTTTTACTTACACTACTCTGGGAGACTCAGACCCTCTTACCCCCATCCCCAGCACCCGCCCCCGACCCTGCGTCTTCACTACTGTCTTCTACTGACTTTCACTTATCTGTCAAGATTAATCCAACATTAATTCTGCTAGAAAAACTTCCTGAATTCTGGGTTAGGTATGTTATCTTCCTCTGTGAATTTTACAAATCTTGATCTATGTATCCTTACAAAATTTCATCATAATTTTTCTAGGACTCATACACCTCCCACACATGAAGACCATGGAGGGAGTTTCATGTATTTATTTCTTTAATACAGGGAAGGTCCATACATTGTACGCATTCAGTAAATGTTTGTGGCCAATAGGGTGCTGTTAGAAATTCATCTACAATTGTAAGCAGTAGTGAAACAGAATATATTTTCTAGATAGGAAGTTGGAATTCTTTCTCACTTGGCCAAGCCTAAAAAATATGAGAGTTCATAAAATTAGTCCAAATAGTCATTGCTTAAAAAAATTCAGAGCAACTGGACTGTTCTACCCAATAACTTCTTCTCCAAAAGATAAAGGTGGATCCTTAACGTTATCAACTAATTCAGACACCATAACTTATGCAGTGTGTTAAAAAGTAATGGGCCCAGCACCTGTCCTGAAGGACTCCATTTGTCACCCCTCGGTGAGGATTTGCTACAATTTACCACTATGCTATATATTTCAGCTACAATCATTTTCTAGCGAGGTGGACACTTAGACTGAAGTCCAGCATTTTGCTCATTAACTTTTCCTAGGATAGACTGTCAAAAGTCCCATTTGAACTCCTGTTAAACTACATCTACTTCTGTACCCTAATATAATTATTTCACTGCTGCAATCAAGAGCTATAAATTGTCTGATAAGACCCAATTTCCTTTTTAGTGACCTAAGATATTATCTCCTACTTTGTTCCTCAAATGAGAGAAATTGTCTTTTTTCTCTTTTTTAAAAGATTTTAGAAGTCGGGTTGTTTTAGATGAGGTACTTACTCTCTTACCTTTTATACATAATACACATGTGTAATCTATTCAATAACTTTAATTGGAGACCAAATAAAGTTTAATATGCCTATCTCTCCACTATGTCTCTAAACAAGTAAAATATATCATATCATTTGATATGAAATGTATCATATCCTTTACTAAATTTAGCAAAAAGAGAAGTGATGAACAAAGAATTCCAACTTCCTAGCTAGAAAATATAATGGTATGAAATATACTATATCATTTGCTCTATGACATTTCGATACCAGGTTTTTCTGGGTCTTAAAAGCTTTCTCACTTTAAGTTGCACATCGAAGTGCCCTCGGTTTGAATGAGTGAAGGGAGCTCTGACATCTCATGGAAATATGTGTTCATCATTTCTATTTTTGCTAAATGAAATGTTTCTGACTTGAAAGCAAAATTTGAGTCAAAATTTTATGCTGGGCCAATTTTAAAGTTTACTAATGAACTTTTCAAGTACTGTCACATTCATTGATTTATGCATTTGGCTTTTTGATTGCTTGACATACTACCTATGTGAATTTGATAGCTACAGAAGTTAATGATAAAAATCATGGAAGTGTGTTACCCACTCAGCACAGGGAAGGCACAAGGGCAGCACATGATACAACACAAATTCTCAATGCAGATTATGTCTATAATTAATGTTAATTCTTGCTTTATATGAAGCTTATTATTTCTCACAATATTTTCAACATCTTTTATCATTTAAATTTCTCATTGACACAAAATTTTATGTATTTGTGGGTACTATGTAATGTAATGTGCGAAGGAGGGTAAGAGTACCTCAGCCAACATTTTTCACATCTTTGGTTGAAAACATTTGGAAAATTTTCTTATAGCTTTTTAAATTGAGCAATATATTTTTGTTATCTATAGTCACCCTACCGTACAAAAGAACACTCGGACTTCCAGCTTTGTAACTGTGGCTTAAAACCCAGTTGTGGACTAGTTTTTTTCATTAGTCACTGCAGTACCCTCTGGTGGCCACCATTTACTCTCATCTTCTGTGGTATCAACTGTTTAGATTCCACATAAGAGTGAGATCAGAGGGACTTGCCATTCTGTGCCTGGCGTATTTTAACATAATGACCTCTAGTTTGAGCCATGATGCTGGATACGACAGGATTTCATTATTTATATTTATTTTGGGGTGAGTAGTGTTCCTGATGTATAAACACTACTTTTTTATTAATTCATTAATTGACAGACACAGATTGTTTCCATTTCTTAAATTTCCACTTATTCAATTGGAAATGACCAAATTGCTTTTCTAAAACATTACCCTTTTTTGCAATAATTTTATATGATCCTAAAGTCCAGATATTTTTTCCTTTCGACAAATATTACTCCTTAGTAATCTATCAGTATATACATTCCAATGTCCTAACACTCACTTCTTAAAATTAACATGGGTTTCAAGTTAACGGAGGTGGACATTGTACACAAGCCATTCAGTGTCCTCTGCTTGCATGGAATTGGCAACCTCTATACTCGAGAAAAGTAGAGGTAAGTCAGCTGTTTCTCAGCCCTGCATTAGCCCTGCTCTGCACTATGGTAACTGCATTGGGATAGGGTTTTATAGATGAGAAAAATAGAATATGCATAATTATGCAAGTGGATTTATTAAGTAGACTTACAGCATCAGAGGTGAAAGAGTCCAGAATCTAGCAGCTGCTCAAGCCAAAGACCTAGAAGACATGGAACACAAAGGATCAAGGACACAGCCCATGTTAACATGAAGGCCTGCGAACTCCCCGGACAGTTGCTAGCGTGGTTCCGCACTGAAGGCTGAACAAACGATCAAATGTCTACAGGTGCACACATTCACAGAGTGGGATTGTTCAAAATACACTCAGCTTTCTTCTTTTTGTTTAATTCCATCGAGGATACAAGCCTACTTGCTAATGACACTCATGACTGCTGTGGGTCTTCTCTCTGTGGTTCACTGTTGGACATATCGCGATAAATGGTAACAATGGTTGCTGCTACTACCTGAGCATGGCTTGGAGCCAAAGTTTCCTTGAAACAGGAACTTTACCACACATTGAAATGATGACTAAAACGCAAAAGCTCTGGAACTAGACTGGTTCAAAAGCTGATGTCGTCATTTCTAGTTGTGTGTCTTATCTCCAGGGAACATGGCGTTCTGGACTACTGGAGGTAAGGATTTCAACGCGTGGGTCCGGGGGGCACGTAATTCGTCCCTCACAGTGAGTGGAGGCTGAAAAGCGAGTGGTGATATGGAAAAGTTAATGTTGAAGAATTTGAAAGGTGAGAAGTTTCTGCTTAAAATTTACCTTCTTCTCTGTTTTTTTTGGTATTAAAAACATGAGTCATCTGGAAAGTTGGTGACTGTGGAAATGGTAGAGTGTGCAAGACATGAAATTGCTCAGGCCTTCACACCACTTTACCTGCATTCTTGGGTCTAGTATGGTCCATTCCATCAAATAATTACAATTTCTGCTTAAATTTCACTTCTTTTCATCAGCCAGCAAATTGTTTACAGGACCTGTTATGGGCTGTCTCACAGTTTGTAAAGTGCTGTGCTGTTTCAGGTATAAAAATGTAGTAGCTTTAATCATTCTGCTGTAAAATGTTTCATAAACATGAATATTCATAAAGAAACTCTTGAACAATTATAAGGAGATATGATTATACATAAGTGTGGACTCCTGGTTTTCTTATGATATATGACTATAAGTAAAGGAACCCCAAATAGTTAAGTTTTTTGATAAACATTGTCAAGATTTTTATAAAATATATTGTCCATTGACTTAATAAATTAATCTTTTAGTTTTTGAAATGGAGTCTTTCATAAGTTAGCAATTGTGAATCATGTTCCTTGAAACTGACTCCTGGATGGCTGAGAAGATCAAGATTTTGCACTCTGGCATTGATACGGCTCTGTGAACGTGGATGTGCTTCAGGTAGTGAGCTTTTAGTTTAGTGTGCAGTACACACACAATCACACCACTACCACCACCAAAAACAACCACAGCAACAACAATAATATAGTTGCACCTAAAAGTTTAACAACCAGACCCTAAATTTAAAGTCCCCACACGTTTTTGAAGACTTGTGGTTATGAAGTACCATGAGCTGGCACAGAAAAAGAGCATTGACAGTGTTTCTGCGAACTTGAAGATAAAATTACAAGCTCTTAAATTTGTCACTGCATGTGCTTGCTCTAATCTCTCCTCAATTTCCCAGTTATAAAAACAAACAAAACAAATTCAGTAAATGTGGACTATCATGAGCAAGGCATGTGGGTTGGACTTTGCTGTTTACAGGAAGATAGTAATACACAGCACGTGAATAGATCTATGATTTGCTTAAACTTGTAAAAAATTTGATATATGTATGTGTGTTTGGTTTGACCATTTATTTAACCCAAACAGAAAAGGGAAAACTTAGCAAGAAGTCTCCCGTGCACTATTCCAAGTTGCACAGAAAGAGATAATATTTAAAATTCAACAAAATGCAGTTTGCTTTCTGTTTCTTAATTGGTTTTGTTTCCATTTGTGCCTGATAAAATCCAGTATCCTTTTTATTGTTAAGACTTTAATTTTTGCTTATAATAATTATTTTTATTACTGCAAGTGTGCAGTTCATAGTAATGATGTTCATCTTGAGAAGCTGGTACATATGTACAACACATCTTAATTATTTTCCCTTCCCCTTACCCAATTCTCCCTGCCTCTCCATCGACTTCACTTAAACAAGCTAGTGCAGGGAAGAGAACTGGACCTTACTGACCGCTTACATGTCAGGCCCCTGCTTTCTGATCATTCACTTTATTCTAATAGTAATTCTAGAAGTTGGCCTTATCATGGCTATTTTATAGATAAGGAACCTAAGATACACAAAAGTTAATTTCCTTACTTGTGATCTCATAGCTAAGTAGTGGTGATATAACACGCAAACCTAGTACTGTTGAACTGCAAAATCCTTGTTCGGGTCATTAAAGAAGTGAATATATTGATTTAAGACCATGTAAAATGCAATACATGCCATAAGGAATTGTTTTTCTTAACAGAAATACCAGTGATAACATCAAGAATTAGATTGAAATAAATGTTGTTAATTCAAATTAAATGCACCTATTTTGACTCCTGCTTGGAAAATCCCACTTACCCTTTTGTTTAAACCCCTTATCTTCAAAATTGAGAATTCCAGTAAATGTCTATTACATGATTTCATGCTTTTAAAACAGCAAGTTATATTTCATTTGCAGATCCATAGAGTCTAATCAATTCTTATGTTACCATCAGATTATTACTGTTTTTCTAAGAATTCCAAAAATTCAGCATTTAGCAACACAGAAAGTTTAACAGTGGTACCCTTACTCTGTCACCAGCAAATGTGACTTTATTGAGAAATAGTGTTTTTTATTCAGATAATTAGGATCTCCCAAGAAGATTGTTCCAGGTTTATAGTGGGCCCTAAACCTAGTTACCAGTCCTTATGAAAGAAAGAAAATGAAAGTGGTCACAGAGATGATGGGAAGATGGATTCAAATATTGAAATGACTCATCTATAAGACGAGGAATGCAAAGAATTTCCAGCATAAACCAGAGGCAATGAGAAAGGCATGGAATTAATTTTCCCAACACCTCCAGAAGAAATCTAACCAGTTGACAACTTGATTTCAGGCTTCTGGCCTCCTGGCTTATGAGAAAATAAATTTCTGCAGTTCTAAGACACCAATTTGGTGACAATTTGTTATGACCTGACTAGAAAATGAATAAAAGCAGATTAAAAGTTCTTTTCAAAACTGAAAAAAAAGCCCACATTTATCTTAGGTATCTGCCCTAATTCATTCAAAAATGGATCTGAAAGGTCTTCTTTCCCTAAAAATTGTTCATTCAAATTAGTAAAAGCTGCAGAAGTGACTTGCTGGTTGAAGAATGTCAGTAAATCTCAGGCAAGCAGAAGGAATGTGATTTGAAGATCTTATAGATCTGACAACAGAGAGTTTTAAGGACAGAATTAAGCAAAATGTAAGACTCAGTTATGAACAGATTTTAAATAAACTTCTACATCACTTAGTAAACTAAAAAGTTTTTCTAATATTAGTTAATTATAAGGACAATTCCGGGGCTGGGGATATAGCTCAGTGGAATAAGCGCCTGCCTAGCAAGCGCAGGGTCCTGAGTTCCATCCCCAGTACCACCAAAAAAAAAATATATATATATATATATATATATATATATATATATGGACAATTCCTATGTGTCTCTTTACTTGCATACATTATCTCATTTAATCCTTACAAAGACTTGATACAGTAGCATCCTTGTGATCCTGGATGTTTCCATGAAGAAACTGAAAAAGACAAGTTAAAAAATTGATACAAGCTGCACAGACAGGAAGTGGTGCATCCAAATCTCAATGCTCTAGGCAATCTATCTTAACCTTAATTATTTTATTCATTTTACCTCATTTTTCAGAAAGCGGAAAGTGTATCAATTATTCAAGAAAACTTTCCATAAAGAATAATTTAAAGTTAGCACTGAATAAATAAAACAATGTTAAAACCAAAAAGGATTATATGCATTTTATATTTATTTGAACTGCAGCAAGGACCCAATATATCTTGTGATCAGACTCAGATATGGTCATAGATATAAAATTTTATTTGACAAAAAAAATGCTGTGTTGAATTTACTTCCTAATACACAAGAGACTAGGCATCTGTGTCTGTATTGCATAAAAATAGTTACTAAACGCTTTACACCAAATCTCTCCAGTGACAGTGACGAGCATTGATGCCGCCTTAAATGAATCATTTATGTGTAACCCTTAAAAGATGAAGGTAATGGCTCCATCACATCTAATCTGAAACTGTCTAAGTGACGAAGCTGCTATTGGTCACTGAAGCTGAAGACAAAGCTCCCTAAATGGTGTAAGCAGTGTTTGGTAACGCATTACGGGAGAGGCAGAGAGCAATAATGGCAAAGAGAGTTATAAGGTTTTAACTTGTTAGATGATGGTGTTAAATTTAAAAAAGGAGGAATTATCCAGCTGAATCTCCAACCACCTCCTGTATTCCTACTTGCCATTAATCAAGAAAATTCTTGAACCAATGGAACAGTAATAAACTACTGGGTCATTAGAATGTCTTTACAAAGTGCTATGTGTAAAACTTAGCAAAGTTGTTTCTAGTCTTCTTCCTCTGTGATCTTTCACACTTCCATAAAGCTAAATTTTCTAGAAGTCATGTCTAATAAAGAGAGTGACCTCTTTTAAACCTTTCAGTTTGTGCAGTTTATGCATGAGATCATATTCAACCACTTAAAAGGAATTTAAATCTCTTCAACAGTTAAGAGGAGTGGCTTAGTCCAAAAGTTCTGAAATCAAACACAGTGAATTTGAAATTCATACAAGTCCACACTTGTGAATCAGAGAGCATTGCAGAAGTAAATCCAAGTCTCAGTATCTTTACCTGAATAATGAGGGACCTTAAAATCCTTACTGCATCAGGTTGTGATTGTCAGAAATAGAGAAAGCTATGCTAACTGCTGAGCCTAGGTCCTTGAATAATCAGTACTCAGTAAGTGAGTGGTACTTGCTATTAATTGCTGTTATTATTCTTCTACATCACTCTCTAGCTTCCTCAAATCTCTGTAAGTAAATTTTTACTACTCCTGTTTAACACCAAACTATATGACTACATATTTTAAAATAATAAGCCTTATAGAATATGTTATATGATAGGAAGAGAAGCAAATCAGAGGTCGGGAAATGTAAATTATCTACAAAAGTTCCAAATATTTAGAAATTAAACCACACAGTTCTAAATAATCACAAAATGAAGAAAAAATACCAAGATATTTTTTAAAATGTTTCAATGGAATTAAATTAAAACATATCGAAACCTATAGAGTGCATGTAAAATAGCATAGGAATAAAAAATATGTTCTCAAATGCTAGTGTTTTAAAAGAAGATCTGAAACAAATCCTATTTTAACCACTATCTTCTAAACTTGCTCAGAAATCACTAGACTGAGCCCTATCTCTAATTCAACCTAGAGTTATACCATCACTCACTTCTTCATCAGAATTTTAAAGCGATGTTAAAAGCCGCAAACACAGGGAGTGTCCTAGTATTATTTTTACTAATATTGGCAAATTTCTGTGACACTCACTAAGAAATTTATGTTTTTTAAAACATCTATTCATACCTGAGTCTTATATTCCTCTGGAGTGTGTTGAAATGTTCTGTTTTTGGATTCATCGGGTCTTACAATCACACCATAAGATTTGCTATGCTTGTCTGAGATTTACTGAAATTCTTCAACCAGAAAGTTACTCTGAATCTTTTACCAGTTCAAATTAATTGATGCTCTCCCTTCCTTACTCAGCTATAGTTTTGGTTTCCATCATGATAAGCATACTTTTGAACTAACATTTGTCTTTTTAGTTTCTCTCTCTCCTCTCTCTCTCTCTCTCTCTCTCTCTCCAGACAAAACAAATATACTAGACAAAACACAACTTGGATATAAAGTGCCATCAATTTTCTCTTGAACCCCCGCAACACATGAACACAGCAGAGTGCTGTTTAACTCACTTTAAGTTCCTCATTTTTCAAAAGGGCATGTGGCACTACCTAGCAAGTTTTATATGTTTCACCACTGTTATATTTTCTAGTACTCAAGATATTTTAATATAAACCTGCAAATTTTTTCTTATCCATTCTATATCTTCAGTTTCTATTCCTTGAGAAAAATACAATCTACTACTTCCACTTTACTTTTCATCATGAAATATATAAATCATTTTCTTTATTGTGTAATTCCTTCCCTTCTTTCCTGTGAGGAAATTCCCTGCCTCGTGGAAGTACTAACTGCCCACCTGGACCCTGGATCCCATGTTCTCTGGTTCACCTACGGGCACCACCCCTTTTGCAGCATCACTGAACTCTCCCTTAAATTCCTGTCCTCCTGTAGCTGTCCCTCTGTATATTTATCCCTGTCTAGGATCCTTTCTGAAACATTTACTATACATCGTAGTAAATTCATTTGTCTTAGTCACTTTGCTGGAGCTAGGAAACAATACCCAATACCTGCGTTGGAAGGAGAGTTTTATTTGGACTCGGTTTCAGAAGTTTGAGCTCATTGTCCGGCAGTTCCGAGGCGGAAATGGCACGGCAGAAAGGCATGGTGAGGAAAGCTGTTCACGCTGTGCAGTGGAGAAAGCAGAGACACCGGGGAAAGCTGAGGAGGGCCACGTGTCCTTCCAGATCATTCCCCCAGTGACATGCTTCTTCTGCACAGGGGCACGTAGTAACAGCACCCTCAGCTGTGGATCCATTAGTGTATTAACCGAATGATGAATGTGGTTCTCCCACGCCTGAATGAGTTTCCCACAACCGCCTCTGAGTGCCTGAGGCCTTGGGGAGACGGGCAGTCCAGGGCGGAACCTCGTGTCGTCCGTTATCTGCTGCTCGCTCTTCACATTACTCCCTTTTGGTTTGCTTTCTCCACTCTCCGCTGGACTTACCTTAACTACTTCAATTTCTCTATTCCCACATCGAAGTGCAAACACCTCTGTCTTCATTTTAACTTCTGGTACAGAGCTGCAGTTCATGAAGTGCCCTCTGCTTAGGTTTGTAAGCCTTCGGATTCTCCTAACTTTCCCTACAAACCGTTGGCCTTTACTGGGCAGTCTTCCTCTACCTACACAGCACACTGCGATCTCCCATGGGAGGGGTCTTGAACCCTGTTCTCTACTTTTGCTATATTTGTCGCCCTGGGTAGTGATGTACACGTGATTTAAGCAGAGCTATTTATGCCAAATCTGAAATTTATAACTGAGCTTTCCCCCACTCAACACCAAACTCATAATTTTCATCTTTCTATTTAATGTGTCTATTGTGATATATAATAGGCATTGTTGGTTCTTTCTTATCTCCAGAATTCACTGCAGATATTAACTGCTCAGAAAGCTCATTCTCCAATCACTTTTACACTCTCACAGTAGTTAATACACTAACAAGTACTTATCCTAGTTTCAAATGAGTTTGTTTGTCTTTTTGCTTGCTTTTCTTGTTCCCTTAATCAAATACAGATTTTCTTGGGAGTAAGGTGGTGGTGTTTCATTGTTTTATGATCTCACACTTGTGTTTTTAGTAATGTGCCCATTTATCTATTCTACTCAAATTTGTTGAACTCTTGGTGCATGTTGGCCCTGTACTGGAGCCAGCCTGTGCTGGGCATTCCCACGCCCATCATCCTCACAACAGGGCCCTCCCCATAGTCCTCACTGAGTCGCTCACACCACTTCAGTGACGCGTGGGGTTTGTGCTCCAAACCATACATAACTCAAACATAAGTTTCTGTATCTGCATCATGTCCCAGCAGGTACTGAGTCTGTCAGTCATCTTTGTCACTGCGTCTCTGGCATCTTTGGGAGTATCAAATGCATAAAAGAAACTTGGAAACATTTGATCAAGGAACACTTCACACATTCTTGAGTTGAATTCTACTATTCATTGTTTTACTATTTAACAATTCATTAAAACTGGAAAGAGTTCTGGTAGTGTACAGAAAGGATTTACACTGTTGATTTACTTAGATGACATTGTTGAGATTTATTTTTAAAGGTTTATATTTTCTAAATTTTCATTCTCTACTTTTTTATTTTAAAGAGAAAGGAAAAGAGCAAAAACAAAACAACATAGAAACAATGAAAATGGTACTGAATTTCAAAAAAGATGATAGGAAATTAACAAAGGTTGTTAAACCAAAACTTATTTTTTTAAATGTCTATCTTTCAGAATAAGAATTGTTGTGGCAAAAATCAGAAATTGGGTCAAACTCCGCAGGAGATCCAAAAACTCATTCAGAATAAATGGAGTTTTAATTAATTTTAATTTAGGATCAATTTGGACTGCTCATTGCCCCCCAATTCCCGACCAGAGAATGTGGCGCTTAACTGCCTTTGTTCTCACCTTATATACATTTTTGGTTTCCATGGTAACAGATTGGAATGTCTAGGCCTGGCCATAGTTGTTTACCTTGCACCATGTGACCAGGTCAGGCTCTGGCCATAATGACATATATACTTTAACAATTCAGGCAAGGAGAAGAATTCCAGGACAGTCAGAACTGCAAAGTTAACTCTTTAAAATCCTTCCAGGATGTTTCTCAAGACACATTTTGAGGCTTGTCTATATTAAAATGTTGTGCTAAAAGTCACTGTCCATTACAGGATTTAATAAGAATGGATTGACATTCATCTGTGATATGGTTGAGATGAAAATTAGCTTATGCAAACATTTATGAGTTAATATTTGAATGTGGAACAAAAATAAATTAATAGAAATTTTATTTTCATTTGAATATTATAGATAATATTAGCTAAACAAATATTGACAAACATAATTCCATGAAAGATATGCTTGTAATAGCAATACTATTTCACTTAAAGTGCTTGGATTTATGACACAAGTTACAAAGACAGTACCAGGCTCATCAAAGACACTACATTATCTTTCTATTAAAACATTAGAGTTTGTTGTTAACATTATAAGGTGAGATATTCCAGTTAAAATGATGATTTCTCTGTTATTGTGGTGTCTAAATAAAATTAAGTACTATCTAAACAAATATAATAATTAAAGGGAAAGAGTCCCCCTGTGCTAGCCAGAGAGAGTTTTTGGTTTTGTTTTCTCATACCCTGACTGCTTACTGGGCATGCTACAAACTACTAGTGAGTTCCCACAACCTAAGAGTCTTCTGATCATTGCTCCCAGAGTAAAGAAAGGAATATCTAAAAGTATGAGGTCCAGAAACCATCTGTTAATTTGTTATTTATTTTCAATTCTGTATTTTTTTGTTTCAGTAAATTATTTCATGAATTGAGTCTTTAATGTACCACAAATTTTCTCCAAATTTGTATTAGCTCATCTAAACATGTAAACCTATAAATTATGTAGGCATTCAACCTACAAACATACAAAAATCACTTACATTAGGAAAATAGCCTTTCGACTTGAAAGAAAAAATCAGGGACATAAAAGGAAGAGAATGTTAGTGTCAAAGAAAAGGTCAAAGAGAATGTAAGCGTCAAAGTGCCAGTGTCGATTCTTTTTGCTTTATCTGTACTGTAAGGCAATGAACTCTTCCTTTAATTTCACTGATGTCTCCATTCAAATGGATCAAAATGAGCAGAAAACATAACAACTACCAAATTCCATTCTGCATAAATAAAGTATAAATGTGGTTTCTTTGTAAAATAGAACAGTATTCCTAAAATGGACATTTGAGTAAAAACATTTAGAAAGTATCTATTTATCTACTGCAATCTAGCTGTAATCTGTCTCTTTGTAAATATAATTTCCACCTTTCTCTTTTACCCTCCATGCCTCAGTCTTATTGAAATAACTTCTGTACCTGAACTGTTATTTTCTCTGCCTTTTTGAAAACTAGTAGTACTTTTTTATTTTATGAAAAAATAAAACAGAATTTCATGATGAAATAATATGGAAATAACAATAGTAAATAAACTCTGTACCATTATCATCAAAGCAGTTATTTAGGGTACACGATACAGACCCAAATCAATCTTACAAAGAAAAACTAAACAGATAATAACACAACACTTTCTTTTCACTGAATGAAGGTAATCTGAACAGATTGTCTGCGTACTCCCAGCCCTCCCACCACACTGCAGTACTCCCTGGTTTAGTCTCTTCTCTGTCTCAAGCAGCACAGTCTGTGTCAGGTGTCCCTCAAGAAACTTCCATATCATTCCTCTCTAATGGAAGTAGAAACAATGTCATTGTAATTTTCTAATTACTGCTTATCTAGATCAGAAACAAGCATGTAACTCACACATTGTTCTATTTCAAGCTCTAAATTTTATGGATCTGCCTAATTCATGATAATGGAAGGACAACAAGTAATTGCTTGAGGAATGAGCTCATACGCATAAGTCACAGCCCCAATGGTGAATAAAAGCATAAGCAGCCAACTCACCAAAAAGGAAAGGAAATTAATCAAGCACACTGTATTTACCAAACAAGTGGAAGAAGGAAACAATAAAACAAATTTGTGTTCATTATCTAAAGAGGAAATATATTAATAACATTATGCAAGATTAGCAATCATGAGTTGAAGATATAACACCGGTTTACCACTAACATGAACATAAATGAGATTGTTGCTGTACACACTATTGTAATGAACATCAAAAATTATAAAAATGTTCAAGACCATTTGACCACTTGGGCAATTAATCTTCAGTAAGAGAGCCAGAAGAGAAAACTTTTATCTCCAACTCAGGGCTCATCTCTGAGCTTTGAACACACCTACTCAGCTGAGAGACAGCTCTCCTAGGGCACTTGGCAGCCCCTCCAATTCAGCACAGTTAAAATTAAGCCCATTCCTCCCTAAAGCCTGGTTACTCTTATTTTTCTAATGTAATGGAATCACAATCCACTTGCTTGTTTATGTAGAACTGCCTTAAATCCACCTTCCTCCTTTATTTAGCTCATCAGTTAAGCACAAAGGCGATTCCATGTTACCAGCCCATTGCTCCTCCCCACCTCTTCTACCCCCACACTCCAGGGGCCTAGCACACCTGTCCTTCAAAATACTTCCATTTCCTCTTCTCTTACCTAATCAGTTTGGCCTGGTACAAACCGTAAGATTCTTCTGAAAAAGGAATCTTTCCTGTCACTCTCCTGAATAAAACTTTTCAGGTTTTTCAAAAGTTGTTATTGCTTATTGCTCCTTATTTTGCCTTAAATGGCAGAATGTCCTCCAGGATTCTGCAGTATTGATAGCTGGCCTGGTTCTGCAGTTCTGGGCATTTACAACTTGATCTACCTGCTGCTGGGAAGAATATCTATCTATAGCTCCTTCAGCTACAAGACCCAACTCATCCACTAAGTTTCTTTAACTTCCTCTGTGAAATCTTAGCAAACAGTATTCTTTAGCGTCATGTAGCTTGACTCTCACACTTTGTAATAATAAACACATTAGTTAATGAATAATAAAATGAATTTCTGGCTTATTGCATTTTGGAAGGGCTAGCATTATTTCTATCTAGCCTGTCAACATAATCTTGATGCCTAGTGTACTAAAAAGACAGGGAATATATAGGCGTGACTGAACAATGCAGTCCTCAAGAATGTTATATATGTGCAGGTAGATATATGTTAGCTATTAACAATGCAAACAAAAGATATTACACTTCGAATTGTAATAATACAAAAACTGGGCATTTGTGTATTCTTGATGCAGAAGTCTATTGCTTCACATCTTTAGAATAAATTACCTAGCCAAGTGCATTAAAATTTAAAAATATCTTCACTTTCTCTAGAGAAGTAATTTTAGCTTTGTAAATATATTGTGCGGACTTTAAAGCATTAGCACATAAAGACCTATGTACAAATAATGCAAATGTATTATGATACCAATGTATTATTTATAGTGGCCAACAAAATTAAAGAATAAAGACTACAATAAATTAAAAATACCAACCCTTAAAACACACATCGGTTCATCATTAAGAAAATATTCAAATTATTTTTGTATAAATAAAATATCATTAAATATACATCATCAATGATAACATAAATCTGTTCTATTAAATCAGAAGAATATTCCAAGATATACTGTCAGGAAAATAAAGTCAACTTATTTGAAAAGTCAACAAAAATATAAATTACCAACTAGATAAGTATGCACATGCATACGCACCATACACAGCACATGTGCGCATATGTGTGTGTCTTTATGTATGTGTTAAAGTTGCCCTATTACTCTCTGTATCATTTGACTTATTAAAATAATCTAGTAGGGAAGAAATATACAAATGAGTAAAATCAAATAAGATGGAGATTATTTCTTTTATAAATATTTTGAAAAGTTATACTGTTTTAAGTAATATGTATTTTAAATTTTGGGGTTATAAAAGCATGAGGTCTTATATTTTGTTAGTGAAAACTGGATCTTTAGGTCTCTCTGACCATTTATTTACCAAATTTTATTTTCGTGTTGCTGCATATATGCCTTCAGCTTACCCACATCTCCGCTCTCCAATCCCTCCCTTCACGTTTGGAAACTTCTTACTCTGTTTCCACTCCCTCCCTCCTGAGTACACATATCCCCAAAGTCCGCCTTTATCAAGCATTTATCCTGCCTTGCGTCACGTCCTCGAGGGTCAGACGTGGAGCCCACATTTTCTATTTTCCTTGTTGTTGCTTTGTAGTTTTCTGCTTCCTTGCCCCCATAAAGGCAAGAGAGGAGGGAAAGGGGTTGAAGGAAAGAAGAAAGGGAAGAAGGAAGGGCTGAGTTGTAGGCAGTCGTGCTATAAACACACTCTCCTTGTCTGTTTCTTATTCTCATTTAAACATTCTCCATCACTTCCGCACTTAAACAGATCTGAAGGTGATCAGATCACTTCACCTGCTACCAAACTCTCTTTCTCTCCCCCCTCTCTCTCTCCATCTCCTCTCTCCGTTCCCCTCTCATTTTACACACACACACACACACACACACACACAC